>OW799237.1:49226848-49527132 GCA_941918925.1 Phyto melanocephala
AAATTCACCAATTTTTTTCATCTCAAAATTTTTGAGTTCTGATTAAAAAAAACTTGATAGATACGATGGGAAAACACTATAAAACCAGTTTTTGAGTGAAAATTTTACGCTAAAATTTTTGAGATTTTTGCATCTTTGGCTCGCCTTTGTATATTAATAAAAGTTTCCTGTAGCTTTAAAGCCTGAAAATTAAGTTGTTGGCGTCTTTGGTTTGCCCATAAATATAAACACAAATTTGATGTGGCTTAAAAACCTGAAAATTCACCAATTTTTTTCATCTCAAAATTTTTGAGTTCTGATTAAAAAAACTTGATTGATACGATGGGAAAACACTATAAAACCAGTTTTTGAGTGAAAATTTTACGCTAAAATTTTTGAGATTTTTGCATCTTTGGCTCGCCTTTGTATATTAATAAAAGTTTCCTGTAGCTTTAAAGCCTGAAAATTAAGTTGTTGTCGTCTTTGGTTTGCCCACAAATATGAACACAAATTTGATGTGGCTTAAAAACCTGAAAATTCACCAATTTTTTCATCTCAAAATTTTTGAGTTCTGATTAAAAAAACTTGATAGATACGATGGGAATACACTATAAAACCAGTTTTTGAGTGAAAATTTTACGCTAAAATTTTTGAGATTTTTGCATCTTTGGCTCGCCTTTGTATATTAATAAGAGTTTCCTGTAGCTTTAAAGCCTGAAAATTAAGTTGTTGGCGTCTTTGGTTTGCCCATAAATATGAACACAAATTTGATGTGGCTTAAAAACCTGAAAATTCACCAATTTTTTCATCTCAAAATTTTTGAGTTCTGATTAAAAAAAACTTGATAGATACGATGGGAAAACACTATGAAACCAGTTTTTGAGTGAAAATTTTACGCTAAAATTTTTGAGATTTTTGCATCTTTGGCTCGCCTTTGTATATTAATAAAAGTTTCCTGTAGCTTTAAAGCCTGAAAATTAAGTTGTTGTCGTCTTTGGTTTGCCCACAAATATGAACACAAATTTGATGTGGCTTAAAAACCTGAAAATTCACCAATTTTTTCATCTCAAAATTTTTGAGTTCTGATTAAAAAAACTTGATAGATACGATGGGAATACACTATAAAACCAGTTTTTGAGTGAAAATTTTACGCTAAAATTTTTGAGATTTTTGCATCTTTGGCTCGCCTTTGTATATTAATAAAAGATTCCTGTAGCTTTAAAGCCTGAAAATTAAGTTGTTGGCGTCTTTGGTTTGCCCATAAATATGAACACAAATTTGATGTGGCTTAAAAACCTGAAAATTCACCAATTTTTTCATCTCAAAATTTTTGAGTTCTGATTAAAAAAACTTGATAGATACGATGGGAAAACACTATAAAACCAGTTTTTGAGTGAAAATTTTACGCTAAAATTTTTGAGATTTTTCCATTTTGGCTAAATATGAACATAAATTTGATGTGGCTTAAAAACCTGAAAATTCACCAATTTTTTCATCTCAAAATTTTTGAGTTCTGATTAAAAAAAACTTGATAGATACGATGGGAAAACACTATAAAACCAGTTTTTGAGTGAAAATTTTACGCTAAAATTTTTGAGATTTTTGCATCTTTGGCTCGCCTTTGTATATTAATAAGAGTTTCGTGTAGCTTTAAAGCCTGAAAATTAAGTTGTTGGCGTCTTTGGTTTGCCCACAAATATGAACACAAATTTGATGTAGCTTAAAAACCTGAAAATTCACCAATTTTTTCATCTCAAAATTTTTGAGTTCTGATTAAAAAAAATTAATTGATACGATGGGAAAACACTATAAAACCAGTTTTTGAGTGAAAATGTTACGCTAAAATTTTTAAGATTTTTGCATCTTTGGCTCGCCTTTGTATATTAATAAGAGTTTCGTGTAGCTTTAAAGCCTGAAAATTAAGTTTTTGGCGTCTTTGGTTTACCCATAAATATGAACACAAATTTGATGTGGCTTAAAAACCTGAAAATTCACCAATTTTTTCATCTCAAAATTTTTGAGTTCTGATTAAAAAAACTTGATTGATACGATGGGAAAACACTATAAAACCAGTTTTTGAGTGAAAATTTTACGCTAAAATTTTTAAGATTTTTGCATCTTTGGCTCGCCTTTGTATATTAATAAAAGATTCCTGTAGCTTTAAAGCCTGAAAATTAAGTTGTTGGCGTCTTTGGTTTGCCCATAAATATGAACACAAATTTGATGTGGCTTAAAAACCTGAAAATTCACCAATTTTTTCATCTCAAAATTTTTGAGTTCTGATTAAAGAAACTTGATAGATACGATGGGAAAACACTATAAAACCAGTTTTTGAGTGAAAATTTTACGCTAAAATTTTTGAGATTTTTCCATCTTTGGCTCGCCTTTGTATATTAATAAAAGTTTCCTGTAGCTTTAAAGCCTGAAAATTAAGTTGTTGGCGTCTTTGGTTTGCCCATAAATATGAACACAAATTTGATGTGGCTTAAAAACCTGAAAATTCACCAATTTTCTATCTCAAAATTTTTGAGTTCTGATTAAAAAAAAACTTGATTGATACGATGGGAAAACACTATAAAACCAGTTTTTGAGTGAAAATTTTACGCTAAAATTTTTAAGATTTTTGCATCTTTGGCTCGCCTTTGTATATTAATAAAAGATTCCTGTAGCTTTAAAGCCTGAAAATTAAGTTGTTGGCGTCTTTGGTTTGCCCATAAATATGAACACAAATTTGATGTGGCTTTAAAACCTGAAAATTCACCAATTTTTTCATCTCAAAATTTTTGAGTTCTGATTAAAGAAACTTGATAGATACGATGGGAAAACACTATAAAACCAGTTTTTGAGTGAAAATTTTACGCTAAAATTTTTGAGATTTTTCCATCTTTGGCTCGCCTTTGTATATTAATAAAAGTTTCCTGTAGCTTTAAAGCCTGAAAATTAAGTTGTTGGCGTCTTTGGTTTGCCCATAAATATGAACACAAATTTGATGTGGCTTAAAAACCTGAAAATTCACCAATTTTTTCATCTCAAAATTTTTCAGTTCTGATTAAAAAAACTTGATTGATACGATGGAAAACACTATAAAACCAGTTTTTGAGTGAAAATTTTACACTAAAATTTTTGAGATTTTTGCATCTTTGGCTCGCCTTTGTATATTAATAAGAGTTTCGTGTAGCTTTAAACCTGAAAATTAAGTTTTTGGCGTCTTTGGTTTGCCCATAAATATGAACACAAATTTGATGTGGCTTAAAAACCTGAAAATTCACCAATTTTTTCATCTCAAAATTTTTGAGTTCTGATTAAAAAAACTTGATAGATACGATGGGAAAACACTATAAAACCAGTTTTTGAGTGAAAATTTTACGCTAAAATTTTTGAGATTTTTGCATCTTTGGCTCGCCTTTGTATATTAATAAAAGTTTCCTGTAGCTTTAAAGCCTGAAAATTAAGTTGTTGGCGTCTTTGGTTTGCCCATAAATATGAACACAAATTTGATGTGGCTTAAAAACCTGAAAATTCACCAATTTTTTCATCTCAAAATTTTTGAGTTCTGATTAAAGAAACTTGATAGATACGATGGGAAAACACTATAAAACCAGTTTTTGAGTGAAAATTTTACGCTAAAATTTTTAAGATTTTTGAATCTTTGGCTCGCTTTTGCATATTAATAAGAGTTTCGTGTAGCTTTAAACCTGAAAATTAAGTTTTTGGCGTCTTTGGCTTGCTCATAAATATGAACACAAATTTGATGTGGCTTAAAAACCTGAAAATTCACCAATTTTTTCATCTCAAAATTTTTGAGTTGTGATTAAAGAAACTTGATTGATACGATGGGAAAACACTATAAAACCAGTTTTTGAGTGAAAATTTTACGCTAAAATTTTTGAGATTTTTGCATCTTTGACTCGCCTTTGTATATTATTAAAAGTTTCCTGTAGCTTTAAAGCCTGAAAATTAAGTTGTTGGCGTCTTTGGTTTGCCCATAAATATGAACACAAATTTGATGTGGCTTAAAAACCTGAAAATTCACCAATTTTCTATCTCAAAATTTTTGAGTTCTGATTAAAGAAACTTGATAGATACGATGGGAAAACACTATAAAACCAGTTTTGAGTGAAAATTTTACGCTAAAATTTTTGAGATTTTCGCATCTTTGGCTCGCCTTTGTATATTAATAAGAGTTTCGTTTAGCTTTAAACCTGAAAATTAAGTTTTTGGCGTCTTTGGCTTGCTCATAAATATGAACACAAATTTGATGTGGCTTAAAAACCTGAAAATTCACCAATTTTTTCATCTCAAAATTTTTGAGTTCTGATTAAAGAAACTTGATTGATACGATGGGAAAACACTATAAAACCAGTTTTTGAGTGAAAATTTTACGCTAAAATTTTTGAGATTTTTGCATCTTTGGCTCGCCTTTGTATATTAATAAGAGTTTCGTGTAGCTTTAAAGCCTGAAAATTAAGTTGTTGGAGTCTTTGGTTTGCCCATAAATATGAACACAAATTTGATGTGGCTTAAAAACCTGAAAATTCACCAATTTTCTATCTCAAAATTTTTGAGTTCTGATTAAAAAAACTTGATAGATACGATGGGAAAACACTATAAAACCAGTTTTTGAGTGAAAATTTTACGCTAAAATTTTTGAGATTTTTGCATCTTTGGCTCGCCTTTGTATATTAATAAAAGTTTCGTGTAGCTTTAAAGCCTGAAAATTAAGTTGTTGGCGTCTTTGGTTTGCCCATAAATATGAACACAAATTTGATGTGGCTTAAAAACCTGAAAATTCACCAATTTTTTCATCTCAAAATTTTTGAGTTCTGATTAAAAAAACTTGATAGATACGATGGGAAAACACTATAAAACCAGTTTTTGAGTGAAAATTTTACGCTAAAATTTTTGAGATTTTTCCATTTTGGCTAAATATGAACATAAATTTGATGTGGCTTAAAAACCTGAAAATTCACCAATTTTTTCATCTCAAAATTTTTGAGTTCTGATTAAAAAAAACTTGATAGATACGATGGGAAAACACTATAAAACCAGTTTTTGAGTGAAAATTTTACGCTAAAATTTTTGAGATTTTTGCATCTTTGGCTCGCCTTTGTATATTAATAAGAGTTTCGTGTAGCTTTAAAGCCTGAAAATTAAGTTGTTGGCGTCTTTGGTTTGCCCACAAATATGAACACAAATTTGATGTAGCTTAAAAACCTGAAAATTCACCAATTTTTTCATCTCAAAATTTTTGAGTTCTGATTAAAAAAACTTGATTGATACGATGGGAAAACACTATAAAACCAGTTTTTGAGTGAAAATGTTACGCTAAAATTTTTAAGATTTTTGCATCTTTGGCTCGCCTTTGTATATTAATAAGAGTTTCGTGTAGCTTTAAAGCCTGAAAATTAAGTTTTTGGCGTCTTTGGTTTACCCATAAATATGAACACAAATTTGATGTGGCTTAAAAACCTGAAAATTCACCAATTTTTTCATCTCAAAATTTTTGAGTTCTGATTAAAAAAACTTGATTGATACGATGGGAAAACACTATAAAACCAGTTTTTGAGTGAAAATTTTACGCTAAAATTTTTAAGATTTTTGCATCTTTGGCTCGCCTTTGTATATTAATAAAAGATTCCTGTAGCTTTAAAGCCTGAAAATTAAGTTGTTGGCGTCTTTGGTTTGCCCATAAATATGAACACAAATTTGATGTGGCTTAAAAACCTGAAAATTCACCAATTTTTTCATCTCAAAATTTTTGAGTTCTGATTAAAGAAACTTGATAGATACGATGGGAAAACACTATAAAACCAGTTTTTGAGTGAAAATTTTACGCTAAAATTTTTGAGATTTTTCCATCTTTGGCTCGCCTTTGTATATTAATAAAAGTTTCCTGTAGCTTTAAAGCCTGAAAATTAAGTTGTTGGCGTCTTTGGTTTGCCCATAAATATGAACACAAATTTGATGTGGCTTAAAAACCTGAAAATTCACCAATTTTCTATCTCAAAATTTTTGAGTTCTGATTAAAAAAAACTTGATTGATACGATGGGAAAACACTATAAAACCAGTTTTTGAGTGAAAATTTTACGCTAAAATTTTTAAGATTTTTGCATCTTTGGCTGGCCTTTGTATATTAATAAAAGATTCCTGTAGCTTTAAAGCCTGAAAATTAAGTTGTTGGCGTCTTTGGTTTGCCCATAAATATGAACACAAATTTGATGTGGCTTTAAAACCTGAAAATTCACCAATTTTTTCATCTCAAAATTTTTGAGTTCTGATTAAAGAAACTTGATAGATACGATGGGAAAACACTATAAAACCAGTTTTTGAGTGAAAATTTTACGCTAAAATTTTTGAGATTTTTCCATCTTTGGCTCGCCTTTGTATATTAATAAAAGTTTCCTGTAGCTTTAAAGCCTGAAAATTAAGTTGTTGGCGTCTTTGGTTTGCCCATAAATATGAACACAAATTTGATGTGGCTTAAAAACCTGAAAATTCACCAATTTTTTCATCTCAAAATTTTTCAGTTCTGATTAAAAAAACTTGATTGATACGATGGAAAACACTATAAAACCAGTTTTTGAGTGAAAATTTTACGCTAAAATTTTTGAGATTTTTGCATCTTTGGCTCGCCTTTGTATATTAATAAGAGTTTCGTGTAGCTTTAAACCTGAAAATTAAGTTTTTGGCGTCTTTGGTTTGCCCATAAATATGAACACAAATTTGATGTGGCTTAAAAACCTGAAAATTCACCAATTTTTTCATCTCAAAATTTTTGAGTTCTGATTAAAAAAACTTGATAGATACGATGGGAAAACACTATAAAACCAGTTTTTGAGTGAAAATTTTACGCTAAAATTTTTGAGATTTTTGCATCTTTGGCTCGCCTTTGTATATTAATAAAAGTTTCCTGTAGCTTTAAAGCCTGAAAATTAAGTTGTTGGCGTCTTTGGTTTGCCCATAAATATGAACACAAATTTGATGTGGCTTAAAAACCTGAAAATTCACCAATTTTTTCATCTCAAAATTTTTGAGTTCTGATTAAAGAAACTTGATAGATACGATGGGAAAACACTATAAAACCAGTTTTTGAGTGAAAATTTTACGCTAAAATTTTTAAGATTTTTGAATCTTTGGCTCGCTTTTGCATATTAATAAGAGTTTCGTGTAGCTTTAAACCTGAAAATTAAGTTTTTGGCGTCTTTGGCTTGCTCATAAATATGAACACAAATTTGATGTGGCTTAAAAACCTGAAAATTCACCAATTTTTTCATCTCAAAATTTTTGAGTTGTGATTAAAGAAACTTGATTGATACGATGGGAAAACACTATAAAACCAGTTTTTGAGTGAAAATTTTACGCTAAAATTTTTGAGATTTTTGCATCTTTGGCTCGCCTTTGTATATTATTAAAAGTTTCCTGTAGCTTTAAAGCCTGAAAATTAAGTTGTTGGCGTCTTTGGTTTGCCCATAAATATGAACACAAATTTGATGTGGCTTAAAAACCTGAAAATTCACCAATTTTCTATCTCAAAATTTTTGAGTTCTGATTAAAGAAACTTGATAGATACGATGGGAAAACACTATAAAACCAGTTTTGAGTGAAAATTTTACGCTAAAATTTTTGAGATTTTCGCATCTTTGGCTCGCCTTCGTATATTAATAAGAGTTTCGTTTAGCTTTAAACCTGAAAATTAAGTTTTTGGCGTCTTTGGCTTGCTCATAAATATGAACACAAATTTGATGTGGCTTAAAAACCTGAAAATTCACCAATTTTTTCATCTCAAAATTTTTGAGTTCTGATTAAAGAAACTTGATTGATACGATGGGAAAACACTATAAAACCAGTTTTTGAGTGAAAATTTTACGCTAAAATTTTTGAGATTTTTGCATCTTTGGCTCGCCTTTGTATATTAATAAGAGTTTCGTGTAGCTTTAAAGCCTGAAAATTAAGTTGTTGGAGTCTTTGGTTTGCCCATAAATATGAACACAAATTTGATGTGGCTTAAAAACCTGAAAATTCACCAATTTTCTATCTCAAAATTTTTGAGTTCTGATTAAAAAAACTTGATAGATACGATGGGAAAACACTATAAACCCAGTTTTTGAGTGAAAATTTTACGCTAAAATTTTTGAGATTTTTGCATCTTTGGCTCGCCTTTGTATATTAATAAAAGTTTCGTGTAGCTTTAAAGCCTGAAAATTAAGTTGTTGGCGTCTTTGGTTTGCCCATAAATATGAACACAAATTTGATGTGGCTTAAAAACCTGAAAATTCACCAATTTTTTCATCTCAAAATTTTTGAGTTCTGATTAAAGAAACTTGATTGATACGATGGGAAAACACTATAAAACCAGTTTTTGAGTGAAAATTTTACGCTAAAATTTTTAAGATTTTTGCATCTTTGGCTCGCCTTTGTATATTAATAAGAGTTTCGTGTAGCTTTAAAGCCTGAAAATTAAGTTGTTGGCCAGAGAAACAAGCCGATCGGCTCAAAATCGGCGGCGCTGATTGATTTTTTAGAGTCGCGCCGCCGCCGACTTATATCGACTTAAAAGCTGAGCCGGCTCAAACACAGCCGCCGAATTTATCGACTGCGCCGCAGAAAACAACTTATGTACCAATGTTTTTTTTTTTGTAAAGGGGTTACATGGTCAAGTTTTGTGTATCAAGTTTCAATACACACACTTTTTTACTAATACACTCATACTCTTAGAACTTGATGCGAACTTGCTTTTGAAATTCCCTTTCCATCGAATATTTCAATTTACAGTCAAGAAAACAGCTGAGTGCAATTGTTGTGACGAATTTTTAGTTTTTTTTTTACAAATATTCTGCCGCCATAATTTGTTGTGTGGTTTTACAAATATTCTGCAGCAATTTAAATTAAATATAATTAATAATGTTTGTGAATGAAAATAAATTGTAATGATGTGTTGCGATTAATTGAGCCATACAGAAGCCATAGAATTTTTTGGAATATGAATCTTTCATCATATAGCGAAGCAACCATTTTAAGTTGTTTTCTTGGCAAAGACATTTTGAATAATAAAATTGCTTTAAATTTGCGTGCAGCCTACGTCACAGCAATCAATTTAAATTAATTTGTCAAGTAGTAAGTGTGAAAAACTTGACAGAAAAACTTGAACGTTTGGCTGCAATACTTTTTGCAGATACATATGTTAATTGCAAAAAAAAAAAAAAATAAACAGTGCTGTTAGTTTTTGAAATTATAAAAAAAAGTTGAACTGTTACTTCATAGAAACAAAGTGAAGCGTATTGAAAAGTGAAGGTTATTAAAAAGTGAAACAACTAAAAAACATATAGAAATCTTAAGCTGATTATATAAAAAGAAATAATGAATCTTTCTTAGATTCTAAAAGTTTAGATTCTGAAGAAACATTGAAAATACCAAAATTCGTATTACATTATCAACAATTAAAAAGAAAGCAATCTGATGCAAAAAGCATTGTAAAAGTTGTTACAACAATCGGTGGCGAAGAATGCTGGAAATATTTCGGATAGCTTTACGTGTCAAATAAACACGTTTTAAGTAAATTTCAACTATGCCGATTGTGCTTAAATTCTGAATCTGTAATTTTAAAAGGGTAAAAAACTAGATATATTAATGTAGATATAGATATATGATGTATTCGGTATCCGTTACAAGCCACAATTAAGTAAAAATGGTTCTTATTTATTTATTTTTTCGAAAAAAAAAATATTTATATCCTTTACTTGTGGTGCACAAGGTCATTCCGTGTCATTTAGTTTGTAATTTCTTCAATATTCATTTCCGACCCAATAAAGAAAAAAATGACGGATATATAGGTCAAATATATTAATAACAGCTTTGTCCCTTTCAACCCCCACAATATTGGTATCAAATGAACGGGCTTGACTAGTAAAATACAGTTAACTATGTAAAAAATTCAGATGGCTTCGGATAAAATCAATAACAAGATCGTATTACCTGAAATCTAGGCTGAGCTACGATTTGGTCTCTATACCTATGTATGTACATGATGATGATTCGGAATGGCCGAATATAGCACTCTTACTTGTTTTAAATAAAACTATTAAAAAAATAAAATATTTTTTGGCCTACTTTTAAACAGCACAGGGACTTTATTCACAGTTTATATATAATATGTATAATCTTTACCTGTGGTTCGAAAAAGCGTCATTTCGTTAATAATTTAATGGTATTCATATGGGACCCCTTAAAGTATATATTTTCTAAAAGTTATGAATAGGAAGGTCGATTGAGCGATGTGCGCGTTTTTGTTAAAATATACTTTTTATATATACTTTTTGAAGCCCTTGACGTTCTTAGTTTTAAGTGTTTACAAAATATAAAAATCCTATAGCTATTGCAACTTGTATTGTTAAAATTTTTAATACATCTTGAAAAAAAAATTTCAATTAAAAATTTGTATTAGCAGAAGGGCTACTATGTAATACGATTCAAATGAAAACATTTTCGACTTACAATGTATTAAGAAACAAATTGGAAAAATGATCAAATCAAATCACGGAAAAACCCCTCAGTTATTGTTATTCTACTAAAACAAAATAAAAAAAAATTCAAATTTAAGCCGCCGCCGTTACTATCTATTAAAAGCCGCCGCCGCCGACCAAAAAAGACTGCGCCGCCGCCGCCGATCATTTTGCTTCGGCTTGGTTCTCTGCTTGGTTCTCTTTGTTGGCGTTTTTGGTTTGCCCATAAATATGAACACAAATTTGATGTGGCTTAAAAACCTGAAAATTCACCAATTTTTTCATCTCAAAATTTTTGAGTTCTGATTAAAGAAACTTGATTGATACGATGGGAAAACACTATAAAACCAGTTTTGAGTGAAAATTTTACGCTAAAATTTTTAAGATTTTGGCATCTTTGGCTCGCCTAAGCAGTAAGTAAAATAACATAATCGATTCAAAAATTTAATTACTTTACTAATTTAAATGGATTTTCGAAATGTAGCTTCACCATACGGTAAAACAAGGCGTAATAAATGGAATAAGGAGGAAAGAGATGCTGTTTACAAAGCTTTTGGTCCAGTAGAAAAATTTGACAAACTTCCCAGCTTGGCAAAATGTTTTCAAGCAATCCGTAATGATGCTGCACTAAAAAAAAAGAACCCCACAACAACTGAAGTCGTGGATAGATAATCAACGACGTTACAAGTGTAGAGGTAAATGTTTTTTCTAGATAAATAAGGAGATGTGACAGCGAAGTAAAGTGTACTTCACACACAATCTTTTTCTCCTGCTAAAATTTCGTGATAATTGCAACCGTTAGCTTTAAATGAACCTGAAGCTTTTTCGACTGAAACTCTTGTCTTTCTTCTTTAAAATCGAGTGCACAACAAAAAACTTATAAAATTAAAAAAATCGTCTTTACTATAATATAAATATATGAAGATATATATATGAAAACTCTTCTCCCCATCGTCTTTACTAATGCAAAGAACACTAATTTTTGCTTTGAGAGATTAACCAATTTGTTTTATTATTTTAAATAATATTGTTACATTATTGTAATCAAATTTGTTTTTTTATTCCCTTTTTTCAGAATAATTATCAATCAACAGCTCCAGCAAAAACTTGTTCCCCTGATTGAATAGTCATATATTCCACCTGGATTCTCTAATAAAGTTATCTTTAACATATAAGTAACTTTAATTTATTTATTATTGCATATTTTAAAAAAATAGTTTTCTAAAAACTATAAATGAACTAGTTCCTTATCTTTATATTCTTCACATGTGATGCCAAAACAAAACAAGCCTATTAAATTTAAGAATGTAACAAAAAGTAAATCTTTACTATTTTTTACCTTATTTTTAATAAAAATTTAATAAAAACAATGTTTTTTTATTGCCTAATGTCTTTTTTCAATGTACGATTATTGGGAAAAACAATATTTTTTTTGTTTTTAGAGAAACAAAAATAACATATTTTTAAAAATATTTTATTTAAATTTCTCTTAAACACAAACAAATTGTAAAAATATATCAATATTGTTTTTCCTGTGATTCTACACAAGAAGGGTAGCAAAATATTGAAAAAAATACATTAAATAATAAAAAACATTGTTTTCAATTAAAAAAAATACCTTAAGTTAAAAAAGGTAATACGTAACAAAGAGACTAAAAGTAAATGTTAAGAAATTTTGTACCTGTGCTGTAAGCAATGTTAAAATGCTATTTCACCTGAACAAGTGTTTCAAAACAAAAAAGAAACTATAAAAATATTATTCCTTAATATTAAAATTATATTTAGTAATTATTTACCTAATTTCTATTCATTTTCCTACAAAATTCAGACAAGAATTTAAATTAAAAGGTATTCTAAATAATTAAAACTTGTAATAAAAAGCGACAGTAAATTTTTACTAGTTTTTTACCTTATTTTTAATAAACAAATGTTAACACAAACTTGTTTTAACTTTAGGTATTTCTCTTAAAAAGAACAATGTTTTTTATTGTTTAATGTCTTTTTAAATATTTAGCTTTTTCTTCGTGTAGTATCATTAGAAAAAACGATCATTGTTGTATTTTTAAAATATATTTGCGTTTAAAAGAAATAAAAACAGTTTATATTTATAAATATTTTAATTTTTCTTAAACACAAACAAATTGTAAAAATATATCAAGATTGCTTTTCCTGCGATTCTACACAAAAAGGGTACCAAAATATTAAAAAAATACATTAAATAATAAAAAACATTGTTTTCAATTAAAGAAAAGACCTTAAGTTAAAAAAAATTAGGTAATACGTAACAAACAGACTAAAAGTAAATCTTAAGAAATTTTGTACCTGTGCTGTAAGCAATGTAAACTAATTGATCTAAAAATTTGTTTCAAAACAAAAAAATATAAACTTAACTTTTTAAAACTATTGAAAAAAATATTCCTTAATATAAAAATCATATTATTATTAACTTACCTTATTTCTATTCATTTTCCTACAAAATTCAGATAAGAATTTAAATTAAAAGGTATTCTAAATAATTAAAACCTGTAATAAAAAGCGACAGTAAATTTTTACTAGTTTTTTACCTTATTTTTAATAAACAAATGTTAACACAAACTTGTTTTAACTTTAGGTATTTCTCTTAAAAAGAACAATGTTTTTTATTGTTTAATGTCTTTAAATATTTAGCTTCTTCTTTGCGAAGCATCATTAGAAAAAACGATGATTGTTGTATTTTTAAAATTTATTTGGAAGAAATAAAAATAGTTTATTTTTATAAATATTTTAATTTAATTTTACAAACAAATTGTAAAAATATAACAATATTAAATACATAAAATAATAAAAAACATTGTTTTCAATTAAAAAAAAACACCTAAAGCTTAAAAAAAAGTTAGGTAATACGTAACAAAGAGACTAAAAAGTAAATTTTAAGAAATTTTGTACCGTGCTGTAAGCAATGTAAATATGCCCATTTACTTACAAATTTGTTTTTGCTTTTTTTTAAAAAAATTTGTTGTTAATAAAAAAAAATATTTCTAAATATAAAATTATACTGTAATTATTAACCTAATTTCTATTAATTTTCTTACAAAATTCAAAAGTATTATTATATAAACCTGAAATAAAAAGTAACAGAATTATATTTTAAATTTAATTTTTAACAAAGAAAATGAAATACTAATAACATACGTGACAAAGTAAGAATTATATTTGACAGGTTTAATGAAGTTTTATCAGGGCTGTTCTGAAAGGTAATTTTAAACCTTTCAGATATGCGATAGTGATTAGAAATCACTTGCTAATTTTCTTTTAATAATTTTTCAAAATAATAGTAATTATTTATATGTGTTTTCATAAATTCAAAGTTTCATTGCAGTATAAATTTGCAATTCTTTTTAAAGGCATTCCCTGTTTTAGTGCGACGATTTTTAATAATTTTTTTACAGTTATACCATTCACCTGTGGGGCCCATAGCTTAGTCATTCTGTTTGTAATTTCTACAATATTCCCCAGCAAAAAAAAAAATTAAAGTAGTGCAAAGCGAATTACATTTTCCAAATGACCCTAAATACGAAGCAATTTGTCATAAATGATGTGAATGCAACATCATGCAAAATATCTTATACAATTCATGTAAACAAACAAAATTAACAGCGGATGCTTTTCACCATATATGCATGAGTTCTGTGCACTTGCTAAAATATAGTGCAGTTCATTAAAATATTCATGTAAACGCATGATTTCCAATAACACGCTAATGTTAAAATCATTAGTGTTTTCACCTAAATTTAATCACTTCGCCGCCAGTTGAACCCCTGCAAAAAGTTTTTTTTTTTTGCTGGGTCATTAAAGTATATATTTTCGGAAAGCTTATGACTGAGTCATGTCTATCCGTGTGTTGGTTTAAATCAACTTTTAGAAGCCTCTACATGTTACTCAGATCTGTATGTGGTATAAATTTTTTGCAAATAACCGGGAAAAATCGCCATTTTTGAGCAAATGAAAAGCATTGCCTCTGTTTTTTCTCATATATCTACCATAAATCAACGCTGTTCAGCTCTAGGTTAATTTATAGAGACGCTTGTTACTATTTATAGGTACGATATGCCTCTAAAGATATTTTTAAAATTTTTTGGATAAATCGGTTACTAACTGGCAAAGTTATAGACAAAAATAATTTTTGAAAATATATACTGCTTTTAATTATGTCAAGTTATTATAGCTTCTAATTAATTTTTGGAATATTAGAGAAACCAGAATATAGGTCGAGTCTCAAAATTAGTGCTGAGAAAAACTGAAAAATCGATTCAAAATTAGCAGATATAAGCAAAAATACAAAAGCTTGGCCGTTTTTCCTTAAATTTTCAAGCAAAAATCGATTTTTCAGTTTTTGGACAATAAAAAGGAACGATATTAAAAGGGCTTGTCTAGCAAAATTACGACACTAAAAAATTTAAATCGAAAATGGCGTACAATTTATATGGGACAAATCTAGTAATTAAAAACGTTCTTTCTTCAACCTTCTCAATATTGGTATCAAACGAAAGGACTTGGCCAGTGGATTACAGTAAATAATGAAAAAGTTAAAATCAATGATGGCGGATCAATGGGTCAAAAATTGTAATTACGGATATGCCCCTTCAACTCCCACAATATCAGTATCAAATGGAAGGACTTGGCTGATAGAATACAGTAAACTATGAAAAAGTTAAAATCCTAGACAACGCTCTCAACAAAATGGGTAAAAAATAAAAGGTCTTGACCAATTGAATACAATTTTGTAAAAATTCAAAATTGTCATTATAAACAATAAAGCAAAATAAAATTTAGGCTAAACTACGATGTGGTCACTATACAACATAGTGATGGGTATTATCAGATTCGGCACGGCCGAAAATATCATTCTTACTTGTTTTTATACCCACCACCAAAAAAATGGTGGGGGTATATTCATTTTGTCATTCCGTTTGTAACACATCGAAATATCCATTTTAGACCCCATAAAGTATATATATTCTGAATCATGGTTTGATTTGATGACGATCTAGCTATGTCCGTCCGTCTGTTGAAAGTACGATAGAGGTCGCACCGAAAAAGCTAGGGGGCTCAAATTTTGCCAGAATCTTTCTTATAGACAAGGTTTGTTTGAAAATGGGCTAAATCGGAATATTAGGAAGTGAGTTATAGCTCGTAATGCAAGAGTAGGTCGAAAAAACCGCGTCCTTCGAACATCGAATAAAATGGAATTGTGTCCAAACGCATTAACATACAGTCATGAAACTTCGGATATATATTTCCTGAGTAAAAACAATATTTTTCCCCGAAAATTATCTAAATCTATGCATTAGGAAAGGAGTTATCGATCAAAATGTACGAAAATTTATACCGCACAGTGTATTTTTCGGTATATTTAAAAACAAAAACGTCATAAAAGCAGCAAAATTGGATGTACGACTCTGAAATTTTGCACACTTTGTTTTATGGTGAGAGGCTTTTTTGTAACGGAAAATTAATGTGCCACGCCCACTTTTACGCCCACCTCCCATATAACGTTTTACCCAAAATTCATATAATTTCTCTATTAATATAGATTTTGGAATAATAAAGGGCTATATTGAAATATCTAAGTTGTACTCATTAGCATAAAAAACTTTGACACGCCTACTATAACGCCCAGTTTTCACGTTATATACCGTTAATGAAATTTAAAAGCTCATAAAACCGACGAAATTTGAGATATGATGATGAAATTTGCTACATATATCCTTCTAATCAATGTTATTGTTGTGCCAAAAAGTTTAAGTGATACGCCCACTTTAACGCCTACTTCCCATATAATGGTGTATCTTAAATTCATGTAATTTCTCTATTGACAAAGTTTTTGGGAAAATAAAGGACTATATTGAAATATCTAAATTGTATTTATTAGCAGAAACTTTATTGACACGCCTACTTTAACGCCCACTATCACTAAAGGACTATCACTAAAATTTACGAAAACATTTTACTATCATATCGAAGCTATTAAGGGTGGTTAAATTTTAAGGGCCGATGTTGTTTTTAAATAAAACAGAAATTATTTAAGAAATTATTATCATTTCTTTTTATACCCTTCACACAGTGAAGGGTTTGTCATTCCGTGTGAAATTTCTACAATTTTGATTTCCGACCCCATAAAGTATATATTTTCTGAAAGCTTATGAATAGGGGAGTCGATTAAGCCCTGTCAGTCTGTCCGTCTGTCAGTGTGTATGTTGAAATCAACTTTTTGAAGCCCCCCGACATCGCTTGGACCCGGTCGAGGTATTAAAATATCAGAAATATTCGGGAGTAGATCGGTATTGAAAATCAGAAATATCGGTATATAAACAACTGAGATATGAGCAAAAACCCACGACCACCTCGATTTTTTTTTCACAAAAACAACATTACAACAACAACATACATACATACAAACGTGTATACTGGTTAGAGAAAACGTGTTTTTTTTTTGTTTGTTTTATATTTATTATATATATTTAAATTTTTTTTTTTTTAATTTTTTTTTTTTAATTTTTTTTTTTAATTTTTTTAAATTTTTTTTTTTTTTAACATACATACTTAAATATATTATTTTACAATGGGATGTTTTTATATATGTATGTTTTTTACATGTATGTACGTATTTCATATGGGATGAATGGTGATACAAAATACTCTTATTGCATGACTACACGTTGTGAAGGGTATATAAGATTCGGCACGGCCGAATATAGCGCTCTTACTTGTTATAATGATAATATTTGTATGGTTCAATTATGTATTTAACAAAATATCGGCCAAATGGCATCCCCCCCATCCTTGGCGCCACTCCACTATCTGATGGTCCAAATTTTCAATGACAATGTTTTTGCTCAATTGTTGGGCATGATGATGAGTCGAGGTTGACTGCTCTTTTGCCACACTATCGCAAAAAACAGCAATGGTTCCCATTCAACGAACTAAGAAGGCATTCACAGATTTTCTAACATTTTAAACGACCTGTTTTGCAGAAATTTAAATATTTTTTTAAATTCTCCCGATTGTGGACGAATTTGAACGATTATGTTGACCAAAACAATTACGAAGTGCACAAAATGCATTTTGATTTGAACGCCCATTTTCATAAAAAACCTGAATAACTTTAAAGCGTTGCTCATTTGCGTATCTTTCCACGGATCAAATTGAGTATGTTTGAGATTGAGAAATGTCAAATGAAATGCAGAAAACAAATTTAAAGACTAGGTGTAGTTCACCTTCAACATGGGCCCTTAAAATTTAACCACCCTCTTCAAAGAAAGTTATACATATTTTATTATAAAGAGATTATTCCATAGCGATTAACAAAATAATAAATATTGTGCTTTAAATGTACACATAATTGGTGGTGGGTATAAAAGATTCGGCACAGCCGAATATAGTGCTCTTACTTGTTTTTTTTTAAATTTTTCAGTTATTTACTCAAATTTTTTTTTTTCATAATTTTTCTTGAAACACAACACTAAGCAAAAAAAGGACAAAATTAATTTGAAGCAATATAAACTATCCGCAAAAATTTTCGGACAAATCAGTTACTAACCGGCAAATATTTTTTTGGGAAAATATATAGTTTTCCTAAAAAAAAAACTAACTGAGTTATAACTATCAAAATACAACTGCCTTGGTGTTTTTCCAAAAATTTGCAAACGAAAAGATAAAGATGGGTATCAAATTAAAGGGCATGATAAGCAAAATACAGTTAACTATAAACGTACAAAAATCAAAGATGGCGTCCAGAATAAAATGGCAGATAATATCTTAATTTAAAATTTAGACCTTTAACGCCCTCAATATTGATAAATATTGTTATAAAATAAAAGTGCAGGACAAGTAAAAAGCAGTTAACTATGATGGAACCAAAAACCCACTATGGCGTCCAAAATAAAATGGCGGATATATGAGTCATATAGCGCAATTTCAAATTCATACCTTCAACCCCCTCAATATGGGCATCAAACAAAAGCGATTAACAAGCAGAACACAGTAAACACTAAAATAATTAAAAATTCACGATGGCGGTAAAAACAAAATGGCGAACATATAGGTCAAATATTGCAATTACATATTTATGATTTCCTCCTTTCATATGGGTATCAACGAGTTATTCATAAAAAAGCTCTAAATTTACGATGGCGGCCAGAACAAAATTGCGTATATATGGGTTTTATATTGCAATTAGAAATTTGCGAAAATAGATTTTATTATAGAAATTTGTATTAAAAATCGCATTTTTAATTGGAATAAGCCTACACATTTGTAAAGGGTATTATTAGATTCGGCAAAACCGAATATAGCGCTTCTGCTGTTAATTAAAATTTATAATGTATGTAGTTTGTGTTTAAAATAAAAGAACTAAAGAGTGATTGATTTACCATCGTTTAGCCCAACCAAAAGTCTATAGACATGAAATTGGATCTGTAATCCGATGTGTGGATCCACTAAAAATTTATTTTTGAAATTTAAAAATGTTTGAAAATGAAAAACATGTACTCATTTATTAATTTTTTTATGGTGCGTTTATGTAATTTTTGATTTTAAGAACCTACAAATATTAAGCTATTGATCCAAATTTAAATTAGAAATCATGTAAGGAGACAAAGGATCCTTAATGTGAGATTAGGTACTGCCCAATTTGAATTTTGAAGCCATATAGTTAGTTATATAGTTTTTTATTCTAATAGCACTTTTCTGCGGTTTTCAATACATACATACATATGTATATGAATTTAGAAACGTTTTTGGGCTACTTATCTTGGTTAAATTAAAAATCGTGTAAACTCTCAATATGGTACATCCAATTATTTTGTGGCATTTGTTTTGTTCTATTAATCTAGATCAATGGAATTAGTCACAAAATATTGTTTTAATTTTTTTTGAGCTTTTCTGCAAATATTCGAGAAATTAACTTCTAGCAGCAACGCAGACGAGGTATTGCCGGTTTCATTATATTTAAGGCTGTCTAAAATCATTACTTCATATTTATACTTGACGATTTTATATCATCATATTATCAAACTCCAAATAGGTATAAAAAATCCTGTGTAATAGAGAGTTTGAATTAATAAAATTGAACAATGTAAAAATCTATTGTATTGAGTAGAAAAGAACATTTTTCTATGATTTCAGTGATGTATTTTAATGTAACAATGTTACCAAGTATCATTGTACATATCATGTACGTATATTTTACATTTGGAGTTTTTTTAATAAGTTCGATTCTAAATAAGATAAATTGAAATTTAATTTCCGTATTTCACAAGATTTTTTATAATAAAACAAGTAAGAGCGCTATATTCGGCCGTGCCGAATCTTAAATACCCTTCACAACGTGTAGTCATGCAATAACAGTAGTTTTTATCACCATTCATCCCATATGAAATACGTACTTACATATAACAAGTAACAGTGCTATATTCGGCCGTGCCGAATCTTATATACCCTTCACAACGTGTAGTCATGCAATAACAATCTCATATAAAATACGTGCATACGTACACGTTAGAATAAATGTGGCATCGAATCCCAGCTGAGCCAAAAAAATTTTATTTTATTTTATTTAATATATTATTTATATTTTATTATTTTTTTTTAAAAAATTTTTTTAAATTTTTTAATTTTTTTTTTAGTTTTTTTTATTATTTTTTTCTTATTTTTAATATTTTTTTTTTTTTTTTGTAATTTTTTTTGTTTGGTATGTTTTTTACATGTATGTATGTTGTTGTTGTAATTGTGAAAAAAAAAACGAGGTGGTCGTGGTTTTTTGCTCATATCTCAGAAAGTTATTGGGCGATTGTGCTGAATTTCAATAGCGATTCATTCCTGGATATTTCCAAGAGATTGATACCATATACAGGTCTGAGGAACATATAGTTGCTTCTAAAAGTTGATTTCAACCAACACACGGACAGACGGGCAGACGGGCAGACGGACAGACGGTCAGGGCTTAATCGACTCCTCTATTCATAAGCTTTCAGAAAATATATACTTTATGGGGTCGGAAATGAAAATTGTAGAAATTACAAACGGAATGACAAAGCTATATATACCCTTGTTGTTTTTTCTTCGTGCTAATATAGTCTAAAGGGGAAAAATGCAATAGTTTCGCTTATCTTTTTTTTTAGGTTTGGAGCATATTTCATTCTTTTGCGGCGCCAAATCAAATGTAGTATAAACTGGCCTTTAACAATCAAAATTTTCAGAACAGTGTAAATGCTACTTAAAGCTTTATACATAAATACTATGTAAAACTATATTTTACTCCAGAATAAATATTTATAAATTTTTTTGTTTGACTTTTTTGTAGTTTACTTTAAAAAATTTATTTATTTTTTTTTTATAAAACTAGGTTTTTAGCTTATTTTCAAAATCTTCGCGCTTTTAGTATTTTAAAAGTTGGCACCACTGTACTTTCACTACGATGGCAGGTAACCTACCGTTGCTACATGCAAGTGCAAGTGAAACAAGTAACAGTGCTATATTCGGCCGTGCCGAATCTTATATACCCTTCACAACGTGTAGTCATGCAATAACAATTGTTTGTATCACCATTCATCCCATATAAAATACGTGCATACGTACACGTTAGAATAAATGTGGCATCGAATCCCAGCTGAGCCAAAAAAATTTTATTTTATTTTATTTAATATATTATTTATATTTTATTATTTTTTTTTTAATTTTTTTTAAATTTTTTAAAAAAATTTTTTTAGAAAAAATTTTAAAAAATTTTTTTAAATTTTTTTTAAATTTTTTTAAAATTTTTTTTTTGTAGTTTTTTTTATTATTTTTTTCTTATTTTTAATATTTTTTTTTTTTGTAATTTTTTTTGTTTGGTATGTTTTTTACATGTATCTATGTATGTATGTTGTTGTTGTAATTGTGAAAAAAAACGAGGTGGTCGTGGTTTTTTGCTCATATCTCAGAAAGTTATGGGGCGATTGTGCTGAATTTCAATAGCGATTCATTCCTGGATATTTCCAAGAGATTGATACCATATACAGATCTGAGGAACATATAGTTGCTTCTAAAAGTTGATTTCAACCAACACACGGACAGAAGGGCAGACGGACAGACGGACAGACGGTCAGGGCTTAATCGACTCCTCTATTCATAAGCTTTCAGAAAATATATACTTTATGGGGTCGGAAATGAAAATTGTAGAAATTACAAACGGAATGACAAAGCTATATATACCCTTGTGCACCAAAGGTGAAGGGTATAAAAAAACCAATACACTAACACTTTTTTACTAACACAACTACACTTTGGCAACCTGCGACTCAGCTTGCGAAGAAATTTTTAAGTAAGTAAAATTTTTACAGTTACGGCAAGTAAAGTGACAAACCGAAAAACAGTGTTGTCTAATACTGAGTTTTTTGTTAACTCAATAATATATCATACAATTGTGGTAAATAATTCAGCTAATTTTTTTAATAAATATGTATATATGTATATGAAGAATATTAAGAAAAAATATAAATATTCATTTAAAATGTAAGTTTTAATATAAATATCAAAATTTAATAAAAAAAAATTATATTAAAAAGTTACATGTCTATAGGTAACGTTCAATAGTGGCTATTGACAACACTTAATTACCAATTGAAGCAGCGCCATTTGTTTAAAATTTGTTTGAAGTTTATTTGTTGACGACATTTTAAAAATGAACCTGTGCTGTGTAGCCACTCAAAAAATTTTTGTGTTCTTTTGGCATTTCTCCTGATTTTCGTTAGTAATACGTATACAATACTTGCAAGTAAATACTTGCCTGTGGCAACGTAGGGTAATAAAGTCATGACGCCACAAGTAAAAACAGCCAATTATGCAACCCATCTGGCAACAAAATCTGTCTTTTACTTTATGTGTCATTCGGCATCGTGAAGCCAATTAGTCCGATTGGTAATTTGTTGATTTGAAACAATACGATGCAAACTAAAGATTTGATTTCTCCGATTTAATTTAAAAACAAGTAAGAGCGCTATATTCGGCCGTGCCGAATCTTATATACCCTTCACAACATGTAGTCATGAAATAACAGTAGTTTGTGTCACCATTCATCTAATATGAAATGCGTACATACATATATAAAAACATCCCATTGTAAAATTATAAATTCACGTATGTATGTTAAAAAAACGAAAAAAAAAAAAAAATTTAAAAAAAAATAAAAAAAAAATTTAAAAAAAAATTAAAAAAAATTAAAAAAAAAATTATTATATATAATTATAATTACCCAGTGTGCCAAACGGATCCGTAACGGATTCGCATCTTCGTATTTTCTATCCGTAACGGAATCCGTTACTGATCCGTTACTGATCCGCAAGCGGCAGAAATTCCTCTCGAAAAAACGGATTCAAAAACGGATTTTATGTCCGTTTTTTGGATACGTTACGGACTCGTTACGGACATCATATTGGGATCCGTTACGGACCCGTTTGTTTTCATAAAACGGATCCGTAGCGGAATCCGTTACGGATCAGTTTTGGATCCGCAAGCGGAAGAAATTCTTTAAAAAAAACGGATTTTATGTCCGTTTTTTGGATCCGTTACGGACTCGTTACGGACATCATATTAGGATCCGTTGCGGACCCGTGTATTTTAATAAAACGTAATCCACTGCGTGTTTTTAATAAAAAAGATTTAATATTGTGATGAATTTTTTGTTTTAGTTTTTTTTATTATTATTATTAAATTCACAGTCATTTGATAGTAAAGTAAAAACAATTCAGTCAGTTCATTTAAAATTAACATATAAAAGTAAAAAACATTAAAAACATAAAAAACTATTTATAGAATATTAAAAAAAGTTTGTTTACAAAAAAATAAATTAATGGCCTAACCCACGATTTTGAAAGAAAACATAAGCGCACGAAAGCCTGCCACTCACTTTGTATTTGTTTTTGTATTTTTCAATTTACAAAATCAATTACAAAGTGAGTGACTGGGTTTCACGTAAAATCTGCAAACTTATCATTTTGTGCAGTTAGCGTTAACAAAAAATTTAAAAGCGATTTTTAACGGTCACCCTAATAGATTCTAACCATTGACTGGAAACTCTCATCATCCGTTAGTCTTTGCTCCAACTCCATTAAACCATCCTCCGTCGCAAGGGGATACTCAAAAAATGTTTGTGGGGCCACCGCCACATCTTCGAATCCTCTTTTCCTCTTCACTTCATTGCGAAGGGAAAACACTTCCTCCGTTAACGCCCCGACTGCATGGCGCATGCTATTTAACCCCTCCTCGGTCATTTTTCGCATGCTGGCAAGCTCCTTCCTTATTTGTTGGAGCTCATCATTGATACTATGTGCTTCGGCAACTGAAACTTTTTTGAATTTATTTAAATAATTATTTAAAAGTTTCGAAAAGGGGTAAAATGGTGTTGTTTGCCTAGCGGCCCGTAACAAAAAAACCAAATTAAACTTGTTTTGTTTTGCCTCATAAACTTACCTTGGTTTTGGCTTGATTCCGGACTGGAGGAGTCTCTCAATATCACTCACTTTTTCATTTTCGTTGTCTTCACTTTTATTTATTTATTTATTGTTAATTTATTTCTTGTTTTATTTTATTTATTGTTAATTTATTTCTTGTTTTATTTTCGTATTGGAAGACGTCTGCACACTTTTGAAAGTAAGAAATAATTATTAGAACGCGAAGAAGAAAACGTAAACAAACAAAATCGATGCCTATCGCGACGTGTTTTAACGGCGTCAACCACCTACGCATAATGGTCGCCGTAGGCGGCTGGGGGCAAATAAAAGAGCAAATATAAACTATAACAATTATATAAACCTGAAAAATAAACGGAAAATATTAAATAAAAATTTTTGATAACTTGCTTAGTTTTTTTTTAATTAATAATTCTAATCAAGTGAATGTAGACAAACAATTGTGAAGTGAAACAAAATGGATTTAAGGAATGCAAATAAACGATTGCGGGTGTTATCTACTTCCAAGCAACAGAATAGTAAGTATTTAGAATTGTTAGAGTTGTTGTTGCAAGTTATGAAATAGTCATAACTCAATATCGAAAAAAATCTCGCAATTTTATTTTTATACCACTTGGAATTCCAAATCACTTTCAGCCGCTGGTTCATCCCAAAATAAAAATAAAAAAGTGTTAAAAAAAGATGTATCAGATTTCGTTAATGCATATTTTAATGCATATTTTGCTTGGTCCACATAAGGACCTTTTCATAAAAAAAAACTCGATTATTAAAAACTGATTTTGCTGGGTCCACACAATTGCCTTTTCTTAAAAAAAACTCAATTTGCGATTACACTGTCAAATCGCGATTACACTGATTCGGTTTCTAACTTTTTTACGGATCCGTAACGAGTCAGAAACGGATCCGTAAATTCCGGATTGCACTGATTCCGTTTTTAACTTTTTTACGGATCCGAAACGGGTCAGAAACGGATCAGTCAAATCGCGATTACACTGATTCCGTTTCTAACTTTTTTACGGATCCGTAACGGATCCGCATCCGTTTTTGTGCACATTGGGTATCTATATATATAAAAGTGAAACTCTGTGTGTGTGTGTGTGTGTGTGTGTGTGTGTGTGTGTGTGTTAGCTATAGACTCTGAAACTGCAAAACCGATTGGGCTCAAACTTTGGTAAGTTGTTGTACACATACCGAGGAGTGTTTATTGAAGGAAAAAAGTGGGCGGGGCCACGCCCATAAAAAATTAGTTATCAGTTTTAGCTACTTGCACTTGACCGATTTTTCTGAAACTTTGCACACATATCGAGCTGTCATGACTAAATAATTTCGTGATTAGAAAAGTGGGCAGGGCCACGCCCATAAAAAAATTTTAATTTTGAGGTACTTGCACTGGTCCGATTCTTCTGAAACTTTGCACACATATTGAGCTGTTATGACTTTACAATTTCGTGATTAGAAAAGTGGGCAATGCCACGCCCATAAAAAAAATTATAATATTTAGGCTTTTGCACTTGATATTCAATTAAAGTTCAGAATGCATTTCGATTCATTAAGGGGCGTAGCAACGCGCGCCGGGTTTGGCTAGTTATATATAAAAAAAAAATATAAAAAAAAAATTAAAAAAAAAAATTAAAAAAAAAAATAATAAAAATATAAATAATATCTATATATATAAAAGTGAAACTCTGTGTGTGTGTGTGTGTGTGTGTGTGTGTGTGTGTGTGTGTGTGTGTGTGTGTGTTAGCTATAGACTCCGAAACTGTAAAACCGATCGGGCTCAAACTTTGGTAAGATGTTGTACACATACCAGGGAGTGTTTATGGGTGGAAAAAAGTGGACGGGGCCACGCCCATAAAAAATTAGATATAAGTTTTAGCTACTTGCACTTAACCGATTTTTCTGAAACTTTGCACACATATCGAGCTGTCATGACTAAATAATTTCGTGATAAGAAAAGTGGGCGGGGCCACGCCCCTAAAAAAGTTGTAATTTTGAGGTACTTGCACTAAACCGATTTTTCTGAAACTTTGCACACATATTAAGCTGTCATGACTTTATAATTTAGTGATTAAAAAGTGGGCGGGGCCACGCCCATAAAAAAGGTTATAAATTTGAGGTACTTGGACCAGACCGATTTTTTTGAAACTTTGCACACATATCGAGCTGTCATGACTAAATAATTTTGAGATTAGAATGGGCAGTGCCACGCCCATAAAAAATAGGTATCATTTTGAGGTACTTGCACTGGACGATTATTCTGAAACTTTGCACACATATTAAGCTGTTATGACTTTACAATTTCGTGATAGGAAAAGTGGGCAGGGCCACGCCCATAAAAACAATTATAATTTTGAGGTACTTGCACTGGTCCGATTCTTCTGAAACATTGCACACATATTGAGCTGTTATGACTTTACATTTTCGTGGTTAGAAAAGTGGGCAATGCCACGCCCATAAAAAAATTATAATATTTAGGTTTTCGCACTTGATATTCAATTAAAATTTAGAATGCATTTCGATTCATTAATGGGCGTAGCAACGCGCGCCGGGTTTGGCTAGTATTAAATAAAAAATAAAAAAAAAATAAAAAAAAATAAAAAAAAAATAAAAAAAAATTTAAAAAAAATTTTTAAAAAAATTAAAAAAAATTTTTTTTTGGCTCAGCTGGGATTCGATGCCACGTTTTCTCTAACCAGTATACACGTTTGTATGTATGTATGTTGTTGTTGTAATGTTGTTTTTGTGAAAAAAAATCGAGGTGGTCGTGGGTTTTTGCTCATATCTCAGTTGTTTATGTACCGATGTTTCTGATTTTCAATACCGATCTACTCCCGAATATTTCTGATATTTTAGTACCTTACCCGGGTCCAACCTATGTCGGGGGGCTTCAAAAAGTTGATTTCAACATACACACGGACAGACGGTCAGACGGACAGACTGACAGGGCTTAATCGACTCCCCTATTCATAAGCTTTCAGAAAATATATACTTTATGGGGTCGGAAATCAAAATTGTAGAAATTTCACACGGAATGACAAACCTATATATACCCTTTTTCGCTGTGTGAAGGGTATAAAAAGTTAAAATAACGGTACACATAGTATTTTTTTTAATTCTTAATTTTGTAACATCAAAAAATTTAGTAATTTTTATTGACGTCAAAAAGACCTGTGGGAATACATATATATATATATATATATATATATATATATATATATATATATATATATATATATATATATATAAACGGGACGGTTGATTCTAAAAATGTCATTTCGTCACAGTAATAGCGACCTTAGCGTCTGCACTGTATGTAGAGAGAGTATTGAGACAGAGGTAAATTCAGTAAAGACTACTTGTGGTCACAAATTTCATAAAATTTGTCTAATAACGTTGCTTAAAATGAATTCTACGTGTCCACAGTGCTGCACCTTTTGCAATGGTAAGGATTTTAGGATAACTCAAACTCCAATTAGAGGCGCTAGAACTTGATCTACAGCGAATAATTCTACAAATAATATCACTGTCCATCCGGTTTCGGGTGCTAGCCACAATTCATTACAGTCTGATAGTCAGAATCAAGGTCAGGATATATCGGTGCCTACGAATGTAAACTCTACACGAGGAGTAAGTGAGGTAGAAGGGGCTGTGGGTGGAGATGACATCAGAATTAGACAAATTGTCTCAGCGATGATATCAGCTTAAATTTTTAATGAAATTGAAAGTAGAATAAGTCATACAATTGAGGAGCGAATTGAGTCTGTTTTAACAGACTCATTAAATAGATTAAGCTTAAATGCGCCAATTATAAATTCCCATGGAAACGGTAATAATTCTGCTCGTGATAACTCTAATTACGAATGGCCGCAAGACATGCCAAGAATTTCGAACCCCCATCAAGTACGGTTTTCTCGAAATAGTTCTAGAATACAGGATAATAGTTCAATAATTGTCACAAATGCAGGAAAAGTCACTATCCTAATAAATAATTGGGATATTAAATTTGATGGCTCTTCAAGGTTATCGTTAGAAAATTTTATATATAGAATTGAGACACTAGTTTTAGATACATTTTGAGGTAATTTTAATATTTTGTGTGATAACGCTCAGTGCTTATTTTTAAATGAGGCTAAGGACTGGTATTGGGGCTTTCGCAGGTCAGTTGAAAGAGTTACATGGTCCGGTCTTTGCGAAGCACTCCGAACAAATTTTGAGGAATATCGTTCTGATACGGAGATTAGTGAGGACATGCGTAATATAAAGCAAGGTCCAACTAAATCTTTCGGCGATTATAAGAACGTTATATTCAAAATGGCGGAAAGTTTGCACTCACCACTAAGGGAACACGAAATGGTAGAAATTCTTCAACGGGGTCTTAGGTCGAGAATTCGCCAACAACTGTTGTATGTCCCTATAAATTCGGTGGCTCAATTGCGCAAACTATGTCTCAAGGGAGAAAATCTACTCAACGAAGTCGCGAAAACGAATGCTTCAGTACCAAATTACAATAGAGGTCCTACCACACGTAGAATTGTTAACGAGGTCACAGATGGTTTTCTGGATGAAAATGACAGTAGAGAAACCCCTGAAGTTATTGTGGATGAGATATCAAAACGTTCTAACGACAAACTTACTTGCTGGAACTGTAGAAAAGATGGTCACCGCTATATTGATTGCATGGAAGCGAAAATTACATTTTGTTATGGGTGCGGATTGGTGGGAATTTACAAACCAACTTGTATAAAATGTAATTCGAAAAACGCGAAAAAGAGCAAAGGCACTAATGGGAGCCTTCGCAAAGATCCCCTTATGAAAATTTAACAGAATACCATAATCTATATAAAGTAAAAAGCCCTATTTCACCAAAAGTGACACTAAAGCAGATTGTACCATACGAAATTCGGTTAAAATTGTATAATGAAAAACGTAAGGAAATATTTGGAACTGACAATGGAAGGAAACGTTCTTCTATTAGGCAAAGAGATTACTGGAGGAGAATAAAATCAAACAATAAAATTGTTAGTTCTCTCATAAACTGCAGAGCTAAACCGAATGACGATCTGCGACCATATGCACAAATACAACTATTAGGTAAACACTATTTAGGGTTGTTAGATAGTGGGGCGCAGGTTTCTTGCATAAGAGGCTCTCTGGCTAAGGAAGTGGGTAAATCTGAAAATTTTAAAAGTCATACGACGTGTATAAGAACCGCCGATTCTCGTCAGCGAATCGTTTTCGGAAATCTAAAAACCGCAGTGGTTTTTAGAGATAAGTCAGAACAAGTAAATTTGTATGTAGTGCCATCGTTATCTCAGGATATAATACTGGGAGTTGATTTTTGGAGACTTTTTCAAATAGCCCCTCAGGTGGTCTCGGAGATTGATATCAAGTCAGATTGGAAAGGTGAAGTTGATACCGTTGCTTTAACGCAAATACAGAATTTAGAATTAGATAAAGTTGTACAACTCTTCCCCTCATACGAAAAAGAAGGTCTCGGGAAAACATGGCTCATGGAACATGTAATTGAATTGGAACCAAATGTCCGTCCGATAAAACAAAGGCATTTCCCCATTTCTCCAGCAATAGAAAAACTGATCCATAGAGAAATAGATGAAATGCTTAAACTAGGAGTTATTGAAGAAGCACCTAACAGTCCATGGTCCAGTCCGGTCGTATTAGTCCGAAAATCCGATAAAGTCCGTCTGTGTTTAAATTCCAGAAAAGTTAATAGTGTAACTATTAAAGATACCTACCCTTTGCCCCATATAGAAGGAATTTTGAGCCGAATGCCAAAAGCACAATATACTAGTTCCCTAGATCTCCGTCGTTCCCTTGGCGAAAAATTCCAGAGATTTTACTTGTTTTACTGTTCCGAATAGACCACTTTATAGGTTTTGCGTTCGGCTTATGTAATGCTCCCCAAGCCCTATGTCGATTGATGGATGGAGCAATTCCAGCTGATCTGCGAGACGAAGTTTTTATTTATCTTGACGACCTGTTAATAATTTTGGAGACGTTCGAAAAACATATTTCGGTCTTGTCCAAGGTAGCCCTGGCGATACGAAAAGCCGGCTTAACGATAAATATACAAAAGAGCAGGTGCCACTCACTAATCAATTAAAAAGGGAAAAAACTTTCGTTGGACTGATGAAGCAGAAGAGGCGTTTGAACTGCTTAAACGTAAGTTATCGCCCGCGCCGGTATTAGTAAGCCCAAATTTTTCCAAACCGTTTGTCATCCAATGTGATGCCAGTAAACTAGGAGTCGGAGTAGTTCTCGCTCAAGTTAATGATGATAATCAAGAGATGCCAGTAGCATATTTCTCGAAAATGTTGAACAAGTCTCAGTCTAATTATAGTGTCACCGAGTTAGAGTGCTTGGCAGTGATTTTGGCTATCAAGAAATTTAGACCGTATGTAGAAGGCCAAGACTTTACCATCATTACTGACCACGCGAGCCTTCAGTGGCTAATGAAACAACCTGACCTCTCTGGCCGTCTTGCTCTATTAGATAAGGTATTCGAGAAAATTATTCACACCAGAATTTTAGATTTTTCGAATTGCAATAATATCACAAATCAAGAACAATTTGGTTTTCGAGAAGAGCACTCCGCTGTACATCAACATAAAAGAATTGTAAACTTTCTTGAATATAATAAAAGTAATCGAAAAAGTACTGGAGTCGTGCCTTATACCCCTTAATTAGCCGAAGATCTAAACTTAATATAAAGAACAAGGTACATATTTACAAAATGTGTATTCGACCGATTATGACCTATGGTTGTCAAATCTGGTCCAAAAAGGCTGCTAAAACGCATACAAAAAATTGCAAATCATTCAAAATAAAAACTTGAAAATAATACAAAATGTACCTTTTAGATATCCATCTTATCTTCCACATAGAAACTTTAACTTTAAAATGTTTAATTCATTGACAAGGGAACTGACGCTGTCATTTAATGAAAAATGCAGAAGGTCAAATTTTGAAATAATAAGAAATTTGCTGAACAACCACTGAGGGTCTTTTGTTTAAAAGACACATTTCAGTGATTGTTTTAAAATCTCTTATAACTTCAAAGTTGATGCGAGGATTTTATGAACAACTTTTCCTTAAATCTGTGATATTAGTAGTTTCTTTATTTAATTAATCAGATGTTAATTGTTGTAATACTATATGTAAATTCTCATAACTCTTTTAATAATATTGATAAAATGAATAAGTTTTTAATAAAGGATAACAATAATAAAGCTACTTTTCTATTAATTACTTTTAAAGGGTAAAGACAAAATAATGAAACAAAGTTCTTTAAAATAATTTTGGTTAAAATCAAATCGTTTCAGTATTTGCTTACACAATGTAAAATGAAGTACAATTTTCAAAAAAAATTTTTTTTTTAATTTTCTCTAAGTTTAAGATTAAAATTTTTTGGTTTACAAACACGCCCAAATAAATATCTTCGTTTTGTAAACGAAACAATTTATTTTAAAAGTCAAGTTCGTTAATTAAATTGATGTTTACGTAATTTGGTCTTATAAAATTCTCTAAAATTTTAAGATAAAGACATTGCATTTCATCATAAATTCTTTGTATTTGAGAGGATGTGGTTTCAAAAATTATGTTAACTTTGTTTATTATGTAGAAAAACACAGATAGAGTTCGACCTGTTTTTAATAGACCTGTGACAAGCTTATATATTATTGGTTTAAAAATTGATTGTTGATAAGAATTGTAGAAAAATTATGTTTCGTATCTACAACTTAAAACAAAAAAAAAATAAAATTTCTAAAAATAAAAATCATTATATTGGGGGAAAATCATATTTTAGCAAAAAAAAAACCTTAAAAATATGACAAAATCATGATTATGGCAACGCTGGGCACAAATGACAATATGTAAAACAATAAAAGCTAAAAAAACAGAAAAATCGCCAAAGGAATCGTCGTGTATAAACATAAAAGCAAGTTCAAAAGAAAATATGGAAAAAGTTGGGCAATTAAAATCGCCGTGTGTGACCTTCGACTAAGTAATAAACAATGCATTTACAGAAGCAAAAACAAGCAATGCAATTACAATTACAGAAAACAAAACACAAGCAATAACAAGTAACAGTGCTATATTCGGCCGTGCCGAATCTGATAATACCCTTCACCATCATGTACATAGGTATAATCCCGCATCGTAGCTTAACCTATATGTATTTCATGTTATACGCCATTTTTCCTTATTATTTCCGACGCCATCCTTAATTTTGAATTTTTACGTAGTTAACTGTATTCTACTAGTCAAGCCTTTTCATTTGATACCCATATTGATGGGCTTTAAAAAATTTGATCCGCCATTTTGTTTTAAACGCCATCTTGGATTTTAAATTTTTTAATAATTTACTGTATTCTACTGGTCAAGCCCTTTCATTTGATACCAATATTGGGGGGGTTTTACAAGTTATATTTAAAAATACCAGATTTGACCCATTTATAAATTTATTGTCAGCATTTTGTAGTGGCGGCCAACATGAATTTTTTATAGTGCTTATATTGCGCTAGTCAAGTCCTTTCAGATGATACCAATATTGACGCTTTCGGTTGTCTAGAAGCTGAAAAAAATTGATTTTCGTTTCTAAATTTTTGGAATATATATTTTTCAAAAAAAGTTTTTTCCTATAACTTTACCGATTTATCTAAAATTTGTCACGAATATCTCTCTATGCATATTATATCTATAAATAGTAACAAGATACCTATAAATTATTCTATGGGTGAAAAATTTTAATTTTGGTGGTAAAAATATAGGAAAAAACAGAGGCAATCGCGTTTATTTGCTCATATATCAGAAAGTAATGGGGCAATCTTGCTGAATTTCAATAGCGATTCATTCCCGGATATTTCCAAAAGATTGATACCATACACAGGTCTGAGGAACCTGTGGTTGCTTCTAAAAGTTGATTTCAACCAACACACGGACAGACGGTCAGGGCTTAATGGACTCCTCTATTCATAAGCTTTCAGAAAATATATACTTTATGGGGTCGGAAATTAAAATTGTAGAAATTACAAACGGAATGACAAAGCTATATATACCCTTGTGCACCACAGGTGAAGGGTATAAAAATAGAAGTAGTCAGTAAAATTGAATTAACTCATGTCACTCTCTGATGTGTAGACTGCTTCTAAATTACATAAATGTACATATCTAGTCATCCAAAGATTGATTACTTTAGCAATAAGGAAAACAAATGATTTTAGTAGAATATTAAAGTATTTTTTGTTTTTTTTTTCTGTAAATTGTTTGATTTTATTTTCTATGAAACTGGTTTTTATGTTTACAAACTTTATTTTTTTAGCGTTTGATAATAAAAATGTTTAAGTTAATTTGATTATTATAATTATTATAAAAAGTGTATTTTATTAATAGTTTGTGTTCCAAAATAAAATTTCATTAAAAACAAACTATATAACTCAGTACAATTTAGCCAAGGGGTTATTATTAGTACATGTGCGCCTCTGAGACATATGCTTTATGTATTACTAAAATAGATTAGGCTTCTAGCCAGGCGAATTTATTTATCAGGTGGTGGTAATTCTACAACAAATACAACATTAAAAAAACAACATGGTTTTTTATTGTTGCTTTCGACTGTCGATGTGTCAAAAACTACATGGTTTTTGTTTTTGTTTTTTTGCGCGGGAAGGAGTAATCTATGCAAACATAAATAATATTTGACAATGCAATCATCATTTTTGCAAATAAAAAGGTAGATCAGCTGCGTTGTCAACACCACCTGATGAATAAATTCGCCTTGGCTTCTAGATTAATATGCATGCGTTCAATGCATTTATTACAGTGCAGTTTATTTAAATGTTCATATAAACCAAGGCGAATTCAATAAAATGAACTTATTAGATCAGCTGATTATCAGCTGTTGACTACTTCTAGAGACCACTTGTCAAATTTTTGTGTATTTTTGACATATCGTTTTGTTTTACACTAACAAAATACACGTTTGTATTTTTTCACTTTGTAGTTGTTTTAGCGACGAGTTCACCTTATTGAATTCGCCTTGATATAAACAATATGCATGTTTCGCTAATATGAACCACTTACATCATGAGAACTAATGTATTCACTATTTTGGATATCTTATTTTGCTGGGATATAATAATTGAAGAACATATTGGTCCTAATCAGTTTTTTTTTCAATTGACACTATTAAAGTAAGAAAAATATCGATATTAATAACAAGTAACAGTGCTATATTCGGCCGTGCCGAATGTTATATACCCTTCACAACATACCATTGCAAAATTATAGATTGAGTTTACGTGTTTCTAAAAAAAAATTACAAACAAAATTTTTAAATTCGATGCCACGTTTACTCTTACCAGTATATACAGTGGTGGCCTTATAATCAGAAACAATGTTTTGAGGAAATAAAATCGCAGTGCAACGCCTTTTAAAACCTATACTGTAAATTTTAAATACTGTTATTTAACAAGTTGGCATTCAACATTGTTGTCGATACAAAACACATGGAATTTAAAGTTTGCTTTTAAAAAAAAAACAAGTAAGAGCACTATATTCGGCTGTGCCGAATCTTTTATACCCACCACCAATTTTGTGTACATTTAAAGCACTTTATTTATTATTTTGTTAATCGCTATGGAATAAACTCTAAAATAAACATCACTTTCTTTGAAGAGGGTGGTTAAATTTTAAGGGCCCATGTTGAAGGTGAACTATACCTAGTCTTTAAATTTGTTTTCTGCATTTCACTTGACATTTCTCAATCTCAAGCTTACTCAATTTGATCCGTGAAAAGATACGCAAAAGAGCAACGCTTTAAAGTTATTCAGGTGAATAAAAATGCGCGTTCAAATCAAAATGCATTTTGTGCAATTCGTAATTCTTTTGATCAACATAATCGTTCAAATTCGTCCACAATCGGGAGAATTGTGAAAAAATATTAAAATTTCTGCAAAACAGGTCTGTATAAAATGTTAGAAAATCTGTTAGTGCCTTCTTAGTTCGTTGAATGGGAACCATTGCTGTTTTCTGCGATAGTGTGGCAAAAGAGCAGTCAAACTCGACCCATCATCATGCCCAACAATTTAGCATCAACATTGTCATTGAAAATTTGGACCATCAGATAGAGGAGTGGCGCCAAGGATGGGGGGGCCATTTGGCCGATATTTTGTTAAATACGTAATTGAACCATACAAATATTATCATTATAAAAAGAAATGATAATAATTTCCTAAATAATTTGTGTTTTATTTCAATTCAACATCGGCCCTTAAAATTTAACCACCCTTTATAATTTCGATATGCTTTTGTAAATGTAGTCTTTCAATGAAAGTTGGCGTTAAAGTAGGCGTGTCAATAAATTTTATGCTAATAAATACAACTAATATATTTCAATATAGCCCTTAATTCTTCCAAAAACTTTGTCAATAGAGAAATTACATGAATTTAAGATAAACTGTTATATGGGAAGTAGGCGTTGAAGTAGGCGTGTCACCTAAACTTTTTGGCACAACAATTACATTGATTAGAAAGATATTTGTAGCAAATTTCATCATGAGACCTCTAATTTTGTCGGTTTTATGAGCTTTTAAATTTCATTAACGGTAGATAACGTGAAAAGTGGGTGTTATAGTAGGCGTGTCAAAGTTGTTTTTGCTAATGAGTACAACGTAGATGTTTCAATATAGCCCTTTATTATTCCAAAATCTTTATTAATAGAGATATTATATGAATTTAAGGTGAAACGTTATATGGGAGGTGGGCGTAAAAGTAAGCGTGGCACCTTAATTTTCTGGCACAGTAATAACACTGACTGGAGGATAAACGTAGCAAATTTTATCATCATACCTCTAATTTTGGCGGTTTTATTAGGTTTAAAATTTTGAATATACTGAAAAATACACTACGCGGTATGAATTTTCGTACATTTTGATCTAAAACTCCTTTCCTAATGCATACATTTAAACAATTTTTGGGGAGAAATATTGTTTTTGCTCAGGAAGTATATATTTAAAGTTTCATGACTCTACGTTGATGCTGGTGGACACAACTCTATTTTATTCGATGTTGGAAGGACACGGTTTTTTTCGACCTAATCTTGCATTACGAGCTATAACTTTCTTTTTATACCCTTCACCTTTGGTGCACAAGGGTATATATAGCTTTGTCATTCCGTTTGTAATTTCTACAATTTTCATTTCCGACCCCATAAAGCATATATTTTCTGAAAGCTTATGAATAGAGGAGTCGATTAAGCCCTGACCGTCTGTCCGTCTGCCCGTCTGTCCGTGTGTTGGTTGAAATCAACTTTTAGAAGCAACTATATGTTCCTCAGATCTGTATATGGTATCAATCTCTTGGAAATATCCAGGAATGAATCGCTATTGAAATTCAGCACTATCGCCCCATAACTTTCTGAGATATGAGCAAAAAACCACGACCACCTCTTTTTTTTCACAATAACAACAACAACATACATATATACATACATGTAAAAAACATACCAAACAAAAAAAATTACAAAAAAAAAATATTAAAAATAAGAAAAAAATAATAAAAAAAACTACAAAAAAAAATTTTAAAAAAATTTAAAAAAAAATTTAAAAAAATTTTTTAAAAATTTTTCTAAAAAAATTTTTTAAAAACATTTAAAAAAAATTTAAAAAAAATATAAAAAAAAATAATAAAATATAAATAATATATTAAATAAAATAAAATTTTTTTGGCTCAGCTGGGATTCGATGCCACATTTATTCTAACGTGTACGTATGCACGTATTTTATATGGGATGAATAGTGATACAAACAACTGTTATTGCATGACTACACGTTGTGAAGGGTATATAAGATTCGGCACGGCCGAATATAGCACTGTTACTTGTTAATATTCCGATTTAGTCCATTTTCAATTCCAAACAAACCTTATATATAAGACATATTTTGGCAAAATTTGAGCTCTCTAGCTTTTTCGGTGGGACCTCTATCGTGCTTTCAACAGACGGACAGACGGACATAGCTAGATCGTCATCAAATAAAACCCCGATTCAGAATATATATATATACATACAATTTTTTTGGTGGGGGGTATAAAAACTAAAACACTTAAAAAAACACATAACAAAAAATTTTTTGTTTAGCTCTTTTACTAAAATTTTGCAAAAAATATTTGACCTTGCGTCACAAAAATTGGTCTGGTGATTACTATCGGATCGTCCCTGGTATACAATGGGGTATAGAGGAGAGTTTTATCTACTAAATGGTGCTAATTTCTTTTTGTTATCTTATGTTCTCTAGAAGTTATGCTCTATTAAAAATGGGAATTTAGGAAAACTTTGACTTTGAAAATTATTTCTAAATACTATAAACAATTTATTTTCATGTACTAATGGCTAACAAATTTTAAAATTATACAAAACCTATTTCGTTTGAAAATCTTTTAAAAGCAAAATGTTATAGAAGTTTAAAAATCAAAATCTTACTAATAAATTTCACATTTTAGCAAAATGCCGAGAATGTCTATTTTGAATCACCCTGTGGCACATTGATTTTTAAATATTTTTAAATCATAAACCCCTTAAGACTGTGGGTACACCTATATGTAAAGTTGGGCACAAATCATTAGTCTAGTTAATTTTTGGAAACAACCTCGGTCATTTTCGTTTTCACAAACCCCTTTAAAATTTCTTTGTAGTTTGTCCAAAATATAAAAGAGTTTGTAAGCAAAAATGTTATTAGAGTCATCTAGTGTTCTACGTGATACTTAGCAAAGACATCAATCATCCTCATTGTTTTCAAAATGTAGTGGCGCCTTCAACAGATGATGCCGTCTGCAATGAATAAATGCTAATATACTGTGAGCGTCAAAATAAAGGGTACAAAAACTTTTTCTACAATAAAGTATTTTTTTAGTCTTTTAAGATATGACTAAATTTATCATTCTAGGGTTTTTAATATTAGTATACTAATCTCTAGTTAGCTATAGAAAGACAATGAGAAATTTCTTACAAATACATAAATGATGGAGCAAAAACAAATTCGAATCCATATTTTACGCGTCAAAATAAAGTGTACATGTTGCATATGCATCATTTCAGCGGTGTGCTACTGTAAAAGAATATCGTTATATTTGGTTGTTTTCTTTATTTTAGCATTCTAATGAAAGGTTTTTATTGTTTTATGTAAATTAATTGTGATCTGCAGAGTAAGATCTCCTCGTGTGAAGTAAATTTTAATTTTTTTGGAATGGGAAAACAAACTTCTAGTGATATTAGAGAATTAGTAAAAAAAAAGACGCCTAGAATACGCCAAAAAGTATGAAAATAAAGATGTTTCATTCTGGAATAATGTGCATTTTACTGATGAAAGTAAATTTGAGGTGTTTGGCCAGAAAAAAACAGTTAAAGTATGGAGAACAAAAAACAATGATTATGCTGACCAAAATTTAATAACCACGGTTAAGCATGGAGGGGGTTCGGTGATGGTGTGGGGATGTATGGCGGCAAACGGAGTAGGGAATTTGGTTTTTATTGAAAGTACAATGAATAAGATGAACTACCTGAACATTTTGCAAAACAACGTGCCATTCAGTATGGAGAAATTGGGGTTGGAAGGATCTTGGATTTTTCAACAGGACAACGACCCCAAACATGCATCCCATATAGTAAAAGAATGGCTTCTGTACCGCTCTCCCAAAACATTGGATCATCCTCCACAATCACCGGGCTTAAATCCAATTGAACATTTGTGGGAGCATTTGGACCGCCAACTCCGAAAAAGGACAATTAGCGATAAGAATATGCTGAAATCCGTTATAATGGAGGAATGGCAGAAAATTTCATCCGATATAACTAAAAAATTAGTAGAATCGATACCCAGAAGACTAAATTCTGTAATTAAGGCAAAAGCAAAATCAACTAAATACTAAATCGATTTTATTTTCATTTAAAAACAGTTTGTACACTTTTTTTTGACGCGTAAATAATGAATTATTTTTTATTTTTGTTGTAAATTTTTTGTTGTTGTTAATATTTTTGCTGTTTTGTTTAGAATAAGGTAGAGAACTAAATACTGATTTAAAAGTACCTAAATGTAAAACTTTATCGTAAATGAAAATACTGATATAAAAACAATGTTTTAAAAAATATTTGTGTACACTTTTTTTTGACGCTCACAGTATATGACTAACATAGTTTTATAAAAATTTTAAGAAAAAAGTGGGCGTGGCACATTTATTTTCCGTTATAGCGAAGACTTTGACCAAAAAGCCATGTTTGCCAGATTTCAGAATCGTACATATAGTTTTGTCAGTTTTATTACGTTTTAAATTTCAAATATACACTGAGCGGTATAAATTTTCGTACATTTTGATCTATAACTCCTTTTCTAATGCATCGATTTAAGAAATTTTTGGGGAGAAATATTCCTTTGACTCGAGAAATATATATTCGAAGTTTCATGACGATACGTTAATGCGTTTGGACACAATTCCATTTTATTCGATGTTCGACGGGCACGGTTTTTTCGACCTACTCTTGCTTTACGAGCTATAACTCTCTTCGTAATATTCCGATTTAGCCCATTTTCAATAACAAACCTTGTCTATAAGAAAGATTCTGGCAAAATTTGAGCCCCCTAGCTTTTTCGGTGCGACCTCTATCGTGCTTTCAACAGACGGACGGACATAGCTAGATCGTCATCAAATCAAACCCTGATTCAGAATATATATACTTTATGGGGTCTAAAATGGATATTTCGATGTGTTACAAACGGAATGACAAAATGAATATACCCCCACCATTTTTTTGGTGGCGGGTATAATTAACATTATTTCCTAAATAGTTGCTTTTGGTTGGACACGTAATTAGAAACGTGTAGTTTTCGCTTTAATTTCTGAGCTAATCTCTTTATTATTGAAAAAGTGAGTGTAATATAAAAAAAACAATAGATTAACTTGCAATAAGTGTGATATATTTTAGCTTTTAAAATGGGCAAAAACAAGTCATGTACTCCAGAAATGAGGAAACTAATTGTGCAGTGTTATTGCAATGAAAAACTATCAATGTCGGCTATTGCACAAAAGTTTTCTTGCTCCAAAAAAATGGTATTTGGTGCAATAAGACAAAAGAGTTCGAAACCCCAGCCAGGAAGCCCAGGGCACGAAAGACCACCCCAGCAGACGATAGAACTATTTATAGGGTCAGTAAGAAACATTCATTCTTGTCTTCGCGTGAAATAAAGGCTGAAATTGGACAGCAAATAAACGCAGAAATATCCACTCGGACAATAAGAAGGTGCTTACAAGAGTCAAGACTTCTTAGGTGCATTGCACAAAAAAAGCCGCATGTGTCAAAAATAAATATTAAGAAGCGGTTGCAGTTTGCAAAAGAAATGTTACGAAAAGATCCACTTTACTGGAAAAAGAGTTCTCTGGAGCGACGAGTCCAAGTTTAATTTGCTTCAATCAGATGAAAAACGTATGTGCGATGCCCCCAACTGGCCTCTCCAAAGTCCTGATCTCAACCCAATTGAAAACTTATGGGCAATATCACTCCAAACATGATAACGTTTAATACAAAGTTTACCGAAAAAACTAGCGAATGTTGTAAAAAATAACAGGTATCCAACAAAATCTTAAAGGATATTTTTAAGGTTTATGTAAATATTTTTTGTTGTTTCTAATTATGTCTCCAAACTAAAATTGCTGTTTTCTGCAGTTAAGTTAATTTTCTTTAAAATAATATTCGTGAAGTAGAATTTTTTAATTTAAACTCAATGATGATTTATTACTTTTATATTTCTAAATATATTAAATATATTATATTAAGTCGTTTCTAATTATAATGCCACCACTGTATGATGTTATTGTTGTTATTGTGAAATAAAACCATGGTCGTGGTTTTTTGAGCATATTTCAGAAAGTTATGGGGCGATCGTGCTGTATTTCAATAGCGATTTATTCCCGGATATTTCCAAAAGATTGACACCATACACAGATCCGTGAAACAGAAGTTGATTTCAACCAACACACGGACATACGGTCAGGGCTAAATCGACTCCTCTATTAATAAGCTTTCAGAAAATATATACTTTATGGGGTCTGAAATGAAAATTGTGGAAATTACAAACGACATGACAAAGCTATATACACCCTTTTACACCACAGGTGAAGGGTATAAAAGCAAAAAATTTACTTTATTATTTGGCTTTAAATTTCATACTTTAGTTTAATTTCAAACGCGATTTAACTTTATATTATTTTTAAATTGGTCACACTGAATATAGAACACAAAAATTCCGTATTTTCAATAATTGTACAATTCCGCACAATTGAATTCCATACGGAACACACGTGCACGTTAGATAGCTCATAACTATAAATAACAGCACTGCAAAAAAAAAAACAATGTTTCCATTTTTTCCATCTTTTATTTGTCGACATTTAAAGCAAATAAGTCGACTTCACAGTATGTATACATATAAATGTATATATATTTGTACGAAATGTTTTACCATAAAAATTTCGCATCATTTACTATGTAAAAGAGTGGTTCCGTTTACGCTGCAACCAGACTCTATGTGTTCAATTACTTGTTGTTTAAGTTGAGCAACATGTTCTTTCAGATTTTTTACTATTGATCCAAGATCTGTGTTTTCTCCTTTTAACATTTTTACTTTTTCTTCTAATTTTGAGATACGTTCTAGTTTTCTCTTACGACATTTTGAAGCTGCAACACGATTTCTTTGACGTTTTCGCTCAAGTTTTATTTTTTCTTGTGTTTCCATATCAATTGGACTTACTGGGGGCGAAGCAGAAGAGTTTAGGGGTTCATCTTTAATAGGAGCAGAATTAAATGGTTCTAACGTAATCGAAAATTTATATTTTAATTTTGTTTTCTTAAAATGTTTTGTTTTGCGCACTTACCTAAATTTGTATACGTAAACGATCCACCGCTCATGCCTGTTGCAACATTAGTTGAACTTGTGTTTGTCAATCCAACAACTATACTGTTACTATCGATAAGAGATTGTTTACTATTATTACGTAAACTATGCAAAGCCTCATCGAACCCCTTGCCAAAGGCTTCTTGTTCAGAAGTTACTGCTGTTGATTTACCTTGATATATAAGTCCAGGCTGAGGTGTTGGTAACAAATGAAGTAATTTCTCCAAATCGGGGGTGGTGAGAGGTTTAACACTTTGTGTATCAGGCGACTCAATAACCAGTGGAGAGGGTGTAACTAATCGGCTTTTTTTCGAAGTATTTTTAAAATCTAAAGACATAGGTCGTTTACTTATATTGTTACCTGAATTTAAAGATATATTTTGAGCTCGATAACTCAATTGCTCACTGTCTTTTAAATTAGGTAACGGCTCATCTTTTACCGAAACAATGTTGATAGATTCTGAATTTTTCATTTTTATGGAATATTACGTCACAGTTTAAATCAGCTGCAAAACAGTTGCTTTATCCCACAATTTTCTTTAAATATAAAATCTACTTTGTAAATTAAAAAAGTCGTACTAACTTTTAAAAAATAATTAAATTTCAATTAAAAATTGTATAAATGCTGGTATGTACGTCATATTCTTGTATGTGTATTAGTTTGTGGTATTATTAAGGATGGTATGAGTCAGAGAAGCAAGCAGAGACCTGCGCCGAACGGCTGACGGCTAAGCTACGCCGCCGATCATTTTTGGCAGCCGCCGCCGCCGATATTATTTTGGCTAAAAGTAAGTAAGTAAAGTAAGCCGCCGATATATTTTTTAATTTTTTTTTATGTATTTTTAAATATTTTTTTAATGTAAAAAAATCAGTTTCTTGAATTTTATTGCTCAAATTATAACAATGTTTGTCTTAACAAGTAACAGTGCTATATTCGGCTGTGCCGAATCTTATATACCCTTCACAACGTGTAGTGATGCAATAACAATTGTTTGTGTCACCATTCATCTCATATAAAATACGTACATATGTATATACTGCTTAGAATAAATGTGGCATCAAATCCCAGCTGAGCCAAAAAAGATTTATTTTATTTTATGTAATATATTATTTATATTTTATTATTTTTTTATATTTTTTTAAATTTTTTTTAAAAATGTTTAAAAAATTTTTTAAAATTTTTTTTCAATTTTTTTTTTAATTTTTTTTTTGTAATTTTTTTTTATTTTTAATATATATTTTTTTTTGTAATTTTTTTTGTGGTATGTTTTTTACATGTATTTATGTATGTTTGTTGTTGTTGTAATTGTGTAAAAAAAACGAGGTGGTCGTGGTTTTTTGCTTATATCTCAGAAAGTTATGGGGTGATTGTGCTGAATTTCAATAGCAATTCATTCCTGGATATTTCCAAGAGATTGATACCATATACAGATCTGAGGAACATATAGTTGCTTCTAAAATTTGATTTCAACCAACACACGGACAGACGGTCAGGGCTTAATCGATTCCTCTATTCATAAGCTTTCAGAAAATATATACTTTATGGGGTCAAAAATGAAAATTGTAGAAATTACAAACGGAATGACAAAGCTATATATACCCTTGTGCACCACAGGTGAAGGGTATAAAAAGAGAAGAAATCTAATTAGCATAAAAATCGTTTCATTTGAATAGAAAACAGCTGAATATTTACTATTAGTGGGTTTTAGAAAGAATGCAATACGAGAAATAATTACCTACATTACATCACTGGTACAAACGTTCGTTGAAATCTTTTAAAAGTTTAAGTTGTGTTTGAAGTAAAGGTAATTATGAGCGGAAATAAAAAAATTACAGGTTTTTTTAAAAAAATGGAGAGAGAAGAAGACATAGCTTCCAGCTCGGAGTCAGATCTTGAGTTAAATTCAATAGAGTCCGACATAAAAAATTACGAAGATGTATTAAACACAAAACAAGAAGTTAAAAATAAATCCCAAACAGTTTTAATAAAAAAAACAGCAGCAGACTCTCCTGTCTGGAGTTATTTTGGCCAAATGTTTATTAACGGGAAAATTATTTTAAATAAATATTTTCTTTGCATACTGTTTTTTATTTGAATATTTAAATGTATATTAAATTCGATACATTTGAGCCGGCTAAGCCGATTTTTTGTATGAGCTGAACAAAATATGGCTAGCCATATAGATATAGGCTCACAGCCGGCTTTCAGCCGCCGCCAGTCTTTTTGGTAGTCAGCCGCCGCCGCCGTTCAAAATAATCGGCGCAGGTCTCTGGAAGCAAGTCGATTGAGATATTTGGACATCAATGTGAACAAAACATACTTTTTTTTATACCTGTGAACATAACAAACTCGAACTGGCAAACTTTTTTTTACACTCAATTAAATGAGAGCCATTTAAAATTATTCTCTTTTAATATGAGTAATACATACTCAGAGAATGTGTTTCAAGTGCTGCCAAGTTTATATATAATTTAAGTCTTATTCAGTGATGCCACCTTGCTCCGATATAAAATAAATGGGTAGATATTTATAATTTATGCATATCTTGAGTGTATGTGGCTTATTTTAATTTTTTTAAGTTTTTGTTAAAATATCAGTTATTTTTTGTTTTAGAAGTAAAAGAAATTGATAGTAAAAAATTGTATTGAAAAATATAAATATTTTCCATATTTTTATAACTGTTAAAAAATTAATTTATTTAAATTAAATATTAAAGAGCTTCTTTTAAACAAATAATATTTAATTAACATAATAAAGAAAACAAATGCTGTAAAGGAAGGATGTAAAAATGCTATAAATTTTATCAATACTCTTAATTTGTAAAATTAAATTAAACAGTATTAATTTTAAGAATATTAAAAAAAAACTTAGGCCAGAATATATGAATTAAAATAAATTAAAATCAAATTTAATAATTTAATTTATACTTTAAAAGGTATTTATTTTTTGCACATATCGGCCCCATTTATCGAAAAATTTTAGGGGAAAATTATTTTTGTAGTGGCATCCCTGATAGATTAACATAAGTAAATTATATAAATTAATTTTAAGAATATTAAAAAAAAACAGGCCAGAATATATGAATTAAAATAAATTAAAATCAAATTTAATAATTTAATTTATACTTTAAAAGGTATTTATTTTTTGCACATATCGGCCCCATTTATCGAAAAATTTTAGGGGAAAATTATTTTTGTAGTGGCATCCCTGATAGATTAACATAGCCATTTAAATGGCAATGCCGAATATTTGTATGGGAGAGGATTTTCGGTCTTCAACAAACTTTTATATGTATTTTCAACAAACTTTAGAGTTTATTATAATAATATTAAATTTATTTTAAAACTTTATGTCAACAAAATTGTATAAATTATTACTATATTTTCTATTCTTATTATTAATATATTATTGTACAAAAATAACCCAAATAACATTACAATGGCATATATAACACTCACTTAACCCACTTTTTGGTCAATTGGGTCCAAATAAAGAGATGTGCCAAAAATTGGAAAATGAGGTATGATAGAGGATGGTACTGGCTACATTTCCTCATACCACGTTTCTTTCAATATACTTTTCTCTAGAACAAATTTTAAAAAAAAGTAATTGTATGAATGTCACTCAAATCACTTTATGGTCAATTTGGTCAAAATAAAGAGATGTGCCAAAAATTGGAAAAAGAGGTATGATAGGGGACGGTACTGGCTACATTTCCTCATATCCCGTTTCTTTCAATATACTTTTTGTTAGAACAACTTTTTCAAAAAACTATTTGTATGAATGTCACTCAAATTACTTTATGGTCAATTAGGTCAAAATAAAGAGATGTGCCAAAAATTGGCAAATGAAGTATGATAGGGGACGGTACTGGCTACATTTCCTCATACCACGTTTCTTTCAATATACTTTTTTCTAGAACAACTTTTTCAAAAAACTAATTGTATGAATGTCACTGAAATAACTTTTTGGTCAATTGGGTCAAAGTAAAGAGATGTGTCAAAAATTGGCAAATGAGGTATGATAGGGGACGGTACTGGCTACATTTCCTCATATCCCGTTTTTTACAATATACTTTTTTCTAGAACAACTTTTTCAAAAAACTAATTGTATGAATGTCACTGAAATAACTTTTTGGTCAATTGGGCAAAATAAAGAGATGTGCCAAAAATTGGCAAATGAGGTATAATAGGGGACGGTACTGGCTACATTTCTTCATATCCCGTTTTTTACAATATACATACTTTTTTCTAGAACAACTTTTTCAAAAAACTAATTGTATGAATGTCACTGAAATAACTTTTTGGTCAATTGGGTCAAAGTAAAGAAATGTGCCAAAAATTGGCAAATGAGGTATGATAGGGGACGGTACTGGCTACATTTCCTCATATCCCGTTTTTTACAATATACTTTTTTCTAGAACAACTTTTTCAAAAAACTAATTTTATAAAAGTCACTCAAATCACTTTTTGGACAATTGGGTCAAAATAAAGAGATGTGCCAAAAATTGGAAAATGAGGTATGATAGGGGACGGTACTGGCTACATTTCCTCATACCACGTTTCTTTCAATATACTTTTTTCTAGAACAACTTTTTCAAAAAACTAATTTTATAAAAGTCACTCAAATCACTTTTTGGTCAATTGGGTCAAAATAAAGAGATGTGCCAAAAATTGGCAAATGAGGTATGATAGGGACGGTACTGGCTACATTTTCTCATACCACGTTTCTTTCAATATACTTTTTTCTAGAACAACTTTTTAAAAAACTAATTGTATGAATGTCACTGAAAAACTTTTTGGTCAATTGGGTCAAAATAAAGAGATGTGTCAAAAAACGGAAAATGAGGTATGATACAGAATGGTACTGGCTACATTTTCTCATACCACGTTTCTTTCAATATACTTTTTTCTAGAACAACTTTTTTTTTTGACATTCATACAATTAGTTTTTTGAAAAAGTTGTTCTAGAAAAAAGTATATTGTAAAAAACGGGATATGAGGAAATGTAGCCAGTACCGTCCCCTGTTATACCTCATTTGCCAATTTTTGGCACATCTCTTTACTTTGACCCAATTGACCAAAAAGTTATTTCAGTGACATTCATACAATTAGTTTTTTGAAAAAGTTGTTCTAGAAAAAAGTATATTGAAAGAAACGTGGTATGAGGAAATGTAGCCAGTACCGTCCCCTATCATACCTCATTTGCCAATTTTTGGCACATCTCTTTATTTTGTCCCAATTGACCAAAAAGTTATTTCAGTGACTTTCATAAAATTAGTTTTTTAAAAAAGTTGTTCTAGAAAAAAGTATATTGAAAGAAACGTGGTATGAGGAAATGTAGCCAGTACCGTCCCCTATCATACCTCATTTCGAAATTTTTGGCACATCTCTTTATTTTGTCCCAATTGACCAAAAAGTTATTTCAGTGACATTCATACAATTAGTTTTTTGAAAAAGTTGTTATAGAGAAAAGTATATTGTAAAAAACGGGATATGAGGAAATGTAGCCAGTACCGTCCCCTATCATACCTCATTTGCCAATTTTTGACACATCTCTTTACTTTGACCCTATTGACCAAAAAGTTATTTCAGTGACATTCATACAATTAGTTTTTGTAAAAAGTTGTTCTAGAAAAAAGTATATTGAAAGAAACGTGGTATGAGGAAATGTAGCCAGTACCGTCCCCTATCATACCTCATTTTCCAATTTTTGGCACATCTCTTTATTTTGTCCCAATTGACCAAAAAGTTATTTCAGTGACATTCATACAATTAGTTTTTTGAAAAAGTTGTTCTAGAAAAAAGTATATTGTAAAAAACGGGATATGACGAAATGTAGCCAGTACCATCCCCTATCATACCTGATTTGCCAATTTTTGACACATCTCTTTACTTTGACCCAATTGACCAAAAAGTTATTTCAGTGACATTCATACAATTAGTTTTTTGAAAAAGTTGTTCTAGAAAAAAGTATATTGTAAAAAACGGGATATGAGGAAATGTAGCCAGTACCGTCCCCTATCATACCTCATTTGCCAATTTTTGGCACATCTCTTTACTTTGACCCAATTGACCAAAAAGTTATTTCAGTGACTTTCATAAAATTAGTTTTTTGAAAAAGTTGTTCTAGAAAAACGTATATTGAAAGAAACGTGGTACGAGGAAATGTAGCCAGTACCGTCGCCTATCATACCTCACTTTGAAATTTTTGGCACATCTCTTTATTTTGTCCCAATTGACCAAAAAGTTATTTCAGTGACTTTCATAAAATTAGTTTTTGTAAAAAGTTGTTCTAGAAAAAAGTATATTGTAAAAAACGGGATAAGAGGAAATGTAGCCAGTGCCGTCCCCTATCATACCTCATTTTCCAATTTTTGGCACATCTCTTTATTTTGACCCAATTGACCAAAAAGTTATTTCAGAGACTTTCATGCAATTAGTTTTTGTAAAAAGTTGTTCTAGAAAAAAGTATATTGAAAGAAACGTGGTATGAGGAAATGTAGCCAGTACCGTCCCCTATCATACCTCATTTTCCAATTTTTGGCACATCTCTTTATTTTGTCCCAATTGACCAAAAAGTTATTTCAGTGACATTCATACAATTAGTTTTTTGAAAAAGTTGTTCTAGAAAAAAGTATATTGTAAAAAACGGGATATGAGGAAATGTAGCCAGTACCGTCCCCTATCATACCTCATTTGCCAATTTTTGGCACATCTCTTTATTTTGACCCAATTGACCAAAAAGTTATTTCAGAGACTTTCATGCAATTAGTTTTTGTAAAAAGTTGTTCTAGAAAAAAGTATATTGTAAAAAACGGGATAAGAGGAAATGTAGCCAGTGCCGTCCCCTATCATACCTCATTTTCCAATTTTTGGCACATCTCTTTATTTTGACCCAATTGACCAAAAAGTTATTTCAGAGACTTTCATGCAATTAGTTTTTGTAAAAAGTTGTTCTAGAAAAAAGTATATTGTAAAAAACGGGATATGAGGAAATGTAGCCAGTACCGTCCCCTATCATACTTCATTTGCCAATTTTTGACACATCTCTTTACTTTGACCCAATTGACCAAAAAGTTATTTCAGTGACATTCATACAATTAGTTTTTTGAAAAAGTTGTTCTAGAAAAAAGTATATTGTAAAAAACGGGATATGAGGAAATGTAGCCAGTACCGTCGCCTATCATACCTCACTTTGAAATTTTTGGCACATCTCTTTATTTTGTCCCAATTGACCAAAAAGTTATTTCAGTGACTTTCATAAAATTAGTTTTTGTAAAAAGTTGTTCTAGAAAAAAGTATATTGTAAAAAACGGGATAAGAGGAAATGTAGCCAGTGCCGTCCCCTATCATACCTCATTTTCCAATTTTTGGCACATCTCTTTATTTTGACCCAATTGACCAAAAAGTTATTTCAGAGACTTTCATGCAATTAGTTTTTGTAAAAAGTTGTTCTAGAAAAAAGTATATTGAAAGAAACGTGGTATGAGGAAATGTAGCCAGTACCGTCCCCTATCATATCTCATTTGCCAATTTTTGGCACATCTCTTTACTTTGACCCAATTGACCAAAAAGTTATTTCAGTGACTTTCATAAAATTAGTTTTTGTAAAAAGTTGTTCTAGAAAAAAGTATATTGAAAGAAACGTGGTATGAGGAAATGTAGCCAGTACCGTCGCCTATCATACCTCTTTTTGAAATTTTTGGCACATCTCTTTATTTTGTCCCAATTGACCAAAAAGTTATTTCAGTGACATTCATACAATTAGTTTTTTGAAAAAGTTGTTCTAGAAAAAAGTATATTGTAAAAAACGGGATATGAGGAAATGTAGCCAGTACCGTCCCCTATCATACCCCATTTGCCAATTTTTGACACATCTCTTTACTTTGACCCAATTGACCAAAAAGTTATTTCAGTGACATTCATACAATTAGTTTTTTGAAAAAGTTGTTCTAGAAAAAAGTATATTGAAAGAAACGTGGTATGAGGAAATGTAGCCAGTACCGTCCCCTATCATACCTCATTTGCCACTTTTTGGCACATCTCTTTATTTTGACCCAATTGACCAAAAAGTGATTTGAGTGACTTTTATAAAATTAGTTTTTTGAAAAAGTTGTTCTAGAACAAAGTATATTGAAAGAAACGTGGTATGAGGAACTGTAGCCAGTACCGTCCCCTATCATACCTAATTTTCCAATTTTTGGCACATCTCTTTATTTTGACCCAATTGTCCAAAAAGTGATTTGAGTGACTTTTATAAAATTAGTTTTTTGAAAAAGTTGTTCTAGAAAAAAGTATATTGTAAAAAACGGGATAAGAGGAAATGTAGCCAGTGCCGTCCCCTATCATACCTCATTTTCCAATTTTTGGCACATCTCTTTATTTTGACCCAATTGACCAAAAAGTTATTTCAGAGACTTTCATGCAATTAGTTTTTTGAAAAAGTTGTTCTAGAAAAAAGTATATTGAAAGAAACGTGGTATGAGGAAATGTAGCCAGTACCGTCCCCTATCATACCTCATTTTCCAATTTTTGGCACATCTCTTTATTTTGACCCAATTGACCAAAAAGTTATTTGAGTGACTTTTATAAAATTAGTTTTTTGAAAAAGTTGTTCTAGAAAAAAGTATATTGTAAAAAACGGGATAAGAGGAAATGTAGCCAGTGCCGTCCCCTATCATACCTCATTTTCCAATTTTTGGCACATCTCTTTATTTTGACCCAATTGACCAAAAAGTTATTTCAGAGACTTTCATGCAATTAGTTTTTGTAAAAAGTTGTTCTAGAAAAAAGTATATTGAAAGAAACGTGGTATGAGGAAATGTAGCCAGTACCGTCCCCTATCATACCTAATTTTCCAATTTTTGGCACATCTCTTTATTTTGACCCAATTGTCCAAAAAGTGATTTGAGTGACTTTTATAAAATTAGTTTTTTGAAAAAGTTGTTCTAGAAAAAAGTATATTGTAAAAAACGGGATAAGAGGAAATGTAGCCAGTGCCGTCCCCTATCATACCTCATTTTCCAATTTTTGGCACATCTCTTTATTTTGACCCAATTGACCAAAAAGTTATTTCAGAGACTTTCATGCAATTAGTTTTTTGAAAAAGTTGTTCTAGAAAAAAGTATATTGAAAGAAACGTGGTATGAGGAAATGTAGCCAGTACCGTCCCCTATCATACCTCATTTTCCAATTTTCGGCACATCTCTTTATTTTGACCCAATTGACCAAAAAGTTATTTGAGTGACTTTTATAAAATTAGTTTTTTGAAAAAGTTGTTCTAGAAAAAAGTATATTGTAAAAAACGGGATAAGAGGAAATGTAGCCAGTGCCGTCCCCTATCATACCTCATTTTCCAATTTTTGGCACATCTCTTTATTTTGACCCAATTGACCAAAAAGTTATTTCAGAGACTTTCATGCAATTAGTTTTTGTAAAAAGTTGTTCTAGAAAAAAGTATATTGAAAGAAACGTGGTATGAGGAAATGTAGCCAGTACCGTCCCCTATCATATCTCATTTGCCAATTTTTGGCACATCTCTTTACTTTGACCCAATTGACCAAAAAGTTATTTCAGTGACTTTCATAAAATTAGTTTTTGTAAAAAGTTGTTCTAGAAAAAAGTATATTGAAAGAAACGTGGTATGAGGAAATGTAGCCAGTACCGTCGCCTATCATACCTCTTTTTGAAATTTTTGGCACATCTCTTTATTTTGTCCCAATTGACCAAAAAGTTATTTCAGTGACATTCATACAATTAGTTTTTTGAAAAAGTTGTTCTAGAAAAAAGTATATTGTAAAAAACGGGATATGAGGAAATGTAGCCAGTACCGTCCCCTATCATACCCCATTTGCCAATTTTTGACACATCTCTTTACTTTGACCCAATTGACCAAAAAGTTATTTCAGTGACATTCATACAATTAGTTTTTTGAAAAAGTTGTTCTAGAAAAAAGTATATTGAAAGAAACGTGGTATGAGGAAATGTAGCCAGTACCGTCCCCTATCATACCTCATTTGCCACTTTTTGGCACATCTCTTTATTTTGACCCAATTGACCAAAAAGTGATTTGAGTGACTTTTATAAAATTAGTTTTTTGAAAAAGTTGTTCTAGAACAAAGTATATTGAAAGAAACGTGGTATGAGGAACTGTAGCCAGTACCGTCCCCTATCATACCTCATTTTCCAATTTTTGGCATATCTCTTTATTTTGACCCAATTGTCCAAAAAGTGATTTGAGTGACTTTTATAAAATTAGTTTTTTGAAAAAGTTGTTCTAGAAAAAAGTATATTGTAAAAAACGGGATAAGAGGAAATGTAGCCAGTGCCGTCCCCTATCATACCTCATTTTCCAATTTTTGGCACATCTCTTTATTTTGACCCAATTGACCAAAAAGTTATTTCAGAGACTTTCATGCAATTAGTTTTTTGAAAAAGTTGTTCTAGAAAAAAGTATATTGAAAGAAACGTGGTATGAGGAAATGTAGCCAGTACCGTCCCCTATCATACCTCATTTTCCAATTTTTGGCACATCTCTTTATTTTGACCCAATTGACCAAAAAGTTATTTGAGTGACTTTCATAAAATTAGTTTTTTGAAAAAGTTGTTCTAGAAAAAAGTATATTGTAAAAAACGGGATATGAGGAAATGTAGCCAGTACCGTCCCCTTCATACCTCATTTGTCAATTTTTGGCACATCTCTTTACTTTGACCCAATTGACCAAAAAGTTATTTCAGTGACTTTCATAAAATTAGTTTTTTGAAAAAGTTGTTCTAGAAAAAAGTATATTGAAAGAAACGTTGTATGAGGAAATGTAGCCAGTACCGTCCCCTATCATACCTCATTTTGAAATTTTTGGCACATCTCTTTATTTTGTCCCAATTGACCAAAAAGTTATTTCAGTGACATTCATACAATTAGTTTTTTGAAAAAGTTGTTCTAGAAAAAAGTATATTGTAAAAAACGGGATATGAAAAACTGTAGCCAGTGCCGTCCCCTATCATACCTCATTTGCCAATTTTTGACACATCTCTTTACTTCGACCCAATTGACCAAAAAGTTATTTCAGTGACATTCATACAATTAGTTTTTTGAAAAAGTTGTTCTAGAAAAAAGTATATTGAAAGAAACGTGGTATGAGGAAATGTAGCCAGTACCGTCCCCTATCATACCTCATTTGCCAATTTTTGGCACATCTCTCTGTTTTGGCCCAATTGACCAAAAAGTGATTTGAGTGACTTATATAAAATTAGTTTTTTGAAAAAGTTGTTCTAGAACAAAGTATATTGAAAGAAACGTGGTATGAGGAAATGTAGCCAGTACCGTTCCCTATCATACCTTATTTGCCAATTTTTGGCACATCTCTTTATTTTGTCCCAATTGCCCAAAAAGTTATTTCAGTGACTTTCATAAAATTAGTTTTTTAAAAAAGTTGTTCTAGAAAAAAGTATATTGAAAGAAACGTGGTATGAGGAAATGTAGCCAGTACCGTCCCCTATCATACCTCATTTCGAAATTTTTGGCACATCTCTTTATTTGGTCCCAATTGACCAAAAAGTTATTTCAGTGACATTCATACAATTAGTTTTTTGAAAAAGTTGTTCTAGAGAAAAGTATATTGTAAAAAACGGGATATGAGGAAATGTAGCCAGTACCGTCCCCTATCATACCTCATTTGCCAATTTTTGACACATCTCTTTACTTTGACCCTATTGACCAAAAAGTTATTTCAGTGACATTCATACAATTAGTTTTTGTAAAAAGTTGTTCTAGAAAAAAGTATATTGAAAGAAACGTGGTATGAGGAAATGTAGCCAGTACCGTCCCCTATCATACCTCATTTTCCAATTTTTGGCACATCTCTTTATTTTGTCCCAATTGACCAAAAAGTTATTTCAGTGACATTCATACAATTAGTTTTTTGAAAAAGTTGTTCTAGAAAAAAGTATATTGTAAAAAACGGGATATGAGGAAATGTAGCCAGTACCATCCCCTATCATACCTGATTTGCCAATTTTTGACACATCTCTTTACTTTGACCCAATTGACCAAAAAGTTATTTCAGTGACATTCATACAATTAGTTTTTTGAAAAAGTTGTTCTAGAAAAAAGTATATTGTAAAAAACGGGATATGAGGAAATGTAGCCAGTACCGTCCCCTATCATACCTCATTAGCCAATTTTTGGCACATCTCTTTACTTTGACCCAATTGACCAAAAAGTTATTTCAGTGACTTTCATAAAATTAGTTTTTTGAAAAAGTTGTTCTAGAAAAAAGTATATTGAAAGAAACGTGGTACGAGGAAATGTAGCCAGTACCGTCGCCTATCATACCTCACTTTGAAATTTTTGGCACATCTCTTTATTTTGTCCCAATTGACCAAAAAGTTATTTCAGTGACTTTCATAAAATTAGTTTTTGTAAAAAGTTGTTCTAGAAAAAAGTATATTGTAAAAAACGGGATAAGAGGAAATGTAGCCAGTGCCGTCCCCTATCATACCTCATTTTCCAATTTTTGGCACATCTCTTTATTTTGACCCAATTGACCAAAAAGTTATTTCAGAGACTTTCATGCAATTAGTTTTTGTAAAAAGTTGTTCTAGAAAAAAGTATATTGAAAGAAACGTGGTATAAGGAAATGTAGCCAGTACCGTCCCCTATCATACCTCATTTTCCAATTTTTGGCACATCTCTTTATTTTGTCCCAATTGACCAAAAAGTTATTTCAGTGACATTCATACAATTAGTTTTTTGAAAAAGTTGTTCTAGAAAAAAGTATATTGTAAAAAACGGGATATGAGGAAATGTAGCCAGTACCGTCCCCTATCATACCTCATTTGCCAATTTTTGGCACATCTCTTTATTTTGACCCAATTGACCAAAAAGTTATTTCAGAGACTTTCATGCAATTAGTTTTTGTAAAAAGTTGTTCTAGAAAAAAGTATATTGTAAAAAACGGGATAAGAGGAAATGTAGCCAGTGCCGTCCCCTATCATACCTCATTTTCCAATTTTTGGCACATCTCTTTATTTTGACCCAATTGACCAAAAAGTTATTTCAGAGACTTTCATGCAATTAGTTTTTGTAAAAAGTTGTTCTAGAAAAAAGTATATTGTAAAAAACGGGATATGAGGAAATGTAGCCAGTACCGTCCCCTATCATACTTCATTTGCCAATTTTTGACACATCTCTTTACTTTGACCCAATTGACCAAAAAGTTATTTCAGTGACATTCATACAATTAGTTTTTTGAAAAAGTTGTTCTAGAAAAAAGTATATTGTAAAAAACGGGATAAGAGGAAATGTAGCCAGTGCCGTCCCCTATCATACCTCATTTTCCAATTTTTGACACATCTCTTTATTTTGACCCAATTGACCAAAAAGTTATTTCAGAGACTTTCATGCAATTAGTTTTTGTAAAAAGTTGTTCTAGAAAAAAGTATATTGTAAAAAACGGGATAAAAGGAAATGTAGCCAGTGCCGTCCCCTATCATACCTCATTTTCCAATTTTTGGCACATCTCTTTATTTTGACCCAATTGACCAAAAAGTTATTTCAGAGACTTTCATGCAATTAGTTTTTGTAAAAAGTTGTTCTAGAAAAAAGTATATTGTAAAAAACGGGATATGAGGAAATGTAGCCAGTACCGTCCCCTATCATACTTCATTTGCCAATTTTTGACACATCTCTTTATTTTGTCCCAATTGACCAAAAAGTTATTTCAGTGACTTTCATAAAATTAGTTTTTGTAAAAAGTTGTTCTAGAAAAAAGTATATGGTAAAAAACGGGATAAGAGGAAATGTAGCCAGTGCCGTCCCCTATCATACCTCATTTTCCAATTTTTGGCACATCTCTTTATTTTGACCCAATTGACCAAAAAGTTATTTCAGAGACTTTCATGCAATTAGTTTTTGTAAAAAGTTGTTCTAGAAAAAAGTATATTGAAAGAAACGTGGTATGAGGAAATGTAGCCAGTACCGTCCCCTATCATACCTCATTTGCCAATTTTTGGCACATCTCTTTACTTTGACCCAATTGACCAAAAAGTTATTTCAGTGACTTTCATAAAATTAGTTTTTGTAAAAAGTTGTTCTAGAAAAAAGTATATTGAAAGAAACGTGGTATGAGGAAATGTAGCCAGTACCGTCGCCTATCATACCTCTTTTTGAAATTTTTGGCACATCTCTTTATTTTGTCCCAATTGACCAAAAAGTTATTTCAGTGACATTCATACAATTAGTTTTTTGAAAAAGTTGTTCTAGAAAAAAGTATATTGTAAAAAACGGGATATGAGGAAATGTAGCCAGTACCGTCCCCTATCATACCCCATTTGCCAATTTTTGACACATCTCTTTACTTTGACCCAATTGACCAAAAAGTTATTTCAGTGACATTCATACAATTAGTTTTTTGAAAAAGTTGTTCTAGAAAAAATTATATTGAAAGAAACGTGGTATGAGGAAATGTAGCCAGTACCGTCCCCTATCATACCTCATTTGCCACTTTTTGGCACATCTCTTTATTTTGACCCAATTGACCAAAAAGTGATTTGAGTGACTTTTATAAAATTAGTTTTTTGAAAAAGTTGTTCTAGAACAAAGTATATTGAAAGAAACGTGGTATGAGGAACTGTAGCCAGTACCGTCCCCTATCATACCTCATTTGCCAATTTTTGGCACATCTCTCTGTTTTGGCCCAATTGACCAAAAAGTGATTTGAGTGACTTATATAAAATTAGTTGTTTGAAAAAGTTGTTCTAGAACAAAGTATATTGAAAGAAACGTGGTATGAGGAAATGTAGCCAGTACCGTCCCCTATCATACCTCATTTTCCAATTTTTGGCACATCTCTTTATTTTGACCCAATTGACCAAAAAGTTATTTCAGTGACTTTCATAAAATTAGTTTTTTGAAAAAGTTGTTCTAGAAAAAAGTATATTGAAAGAAACGTGGTACGAGGAAATGTAGCCAGTACCGTCGCCTATCATACCTCACTTTGAAATTTTTGGCACATCTCTTTATTTTGTCCCAATTGACCAAAAAGTTATTTCAGTGACTTTCATAAAATTAGTTTTTGTAAAAAGTTGTTCTAGAAAAAAGTATATTGTAAAAAACGGGATAAGAGGAAATGTAGCCAGTGCCGTCCCCTATCATACCTCATTTTCCAATTTTTGGCACATCTCTTTATTTTGACCCAATTGACCAAAAAGTTATTTCAGAGACTTTCATGCAATTAGTTTTTGTAAAAAGTTGTTCTAGAAAAAAGTATATTGAAAGAAACGTGGTATGAGGAAATGTAGCCAGTACCGTCCCCTATCATACCTCATTTTCCAATTTTTGGCACATCTCTTTATTTTGTCCCAATTGACCAAAAAGTTATTTCAGTGACATTCATACAATTAGTTTTTTGAAAAAGTTGTTCTAGAAAAAAGTATATTGTAAAAAACGGGATATGAGGAAATGTAGCCAGTACCGTCCCCTATCATACCTCATTTGCCAATTTTTGGCACATCTCTTTATTTTGACCCAATTGACCAAAAAGTTATTTCAGAGACTTTCATGCAATTAGTTTTTGTAAAAAGTTGTTCTAGAAAAAAGTATATTGTAAAAAACGGGATAAGAGGAAATGTAGCCAGTGCCGTCCCCTATCATACCTCATTTTCCAATTTTTGGCACATCTCTTTATTTTGACCCAATTGACCAAAAAGTTATTTCAGAGACTTTCATGCAATTAGTTTTTGTAAAAAGTTGTTCTAGAAAAAAGTATATTGTAAAAAACGGGATATGAGGAAATGTAGCCAGTACCGTCCCCTATCATACTTCATTTGCCAATTTTTGACACATCTCTTTACTTTGACCCAATTGACCAAAAAGTTATTTCAGTGACATTCATACAATTAGTTTTTTGAAAAAGTTGTTCTAGAAAAAAGTATATTGTAAAAAACGGGATAAGAGGAAATGTAGCCAGTGCCGTCCCCTATCATACCTCATTTTCCAATTTTTGACACATCTCTTTATTTTGACCCAATTGACCAAAAAGTTATTTCAGAGACTTTCATGCAATTAGTTTTTGTAAAAAGTTGTTCTAGAAAAAAGTATATTGTAAAAAACGGGATAAAAGGAAATGTAGCCAGTGCCGTCCCCTATCATACCTCATTTTCCAATTTTTGGCACATCTCTTTATTTTGACCCAATTGACCAAAAAGTTATTTCAGAGACTTTCATGCAATTAGTTTTTGTAAAAAGTTGTTCTAGAAAAAAGTATATTGTAAAAAACGGGATATGAGGAAATGTAGCCAGTACCGTCCCCTATCATACTTCATTTGCCAATTTTTGACACATCTCTTTATTTTGTCCCAATTGACCAAAAAGTTATTTCAGTGACTTTCATAAAATTAGTTTTTGTAAAAAGTTGTTCTAGAAAAAAGTATATGGTAAAAAACGGGATAAGAGGAAATGTAGCCAGTGCCGTCCCCTATCATACCTCATTTTCCAATTTTTGGCACATCTCTTTATTTTGACCCAATTGACCAAAAAGTTATTTCAGAGACTTTCATGCAATTAGTTTTTGTAAAAAGTTGTTCTAGAAAAAAGTATATTGAAAGAAACGTGGTATGAGGAAATGTAGCCAGTACCGTCCCCTATCATACCTCATTTGCCAATTTTTGGCACATCTCTTTACTTTGACCCAATTGACCAAAAAGTTATTTCAGTGACTTTCATAAAATTAGTTTTTGTAAAAAGTTGTTCTAGAAAAAAGTATATTGAAAGAAACGTGGTATGAGGAAATGTAGCCAGTACCGTCGCCTATCATACCTCTTTTTGAAATTTTTGGCACATCTCTTTATTTTGTCCCAATTGACCAAAAAGTTATTTCAGTGACATTCATACAATTAGTTTTTTGAAAAAGTTGTTCTAGAAAAAAGTATATTGTAAAAAACGGGATATGAGGAAATGTAGCCAGTACCGTCCCCTATCATACCCCATTTGCCAATTTTTGACACATCTCTTTACTTTGACCCAATTGACCAAAAAGTTATTTCAGTGACATTCATACAATTAGTTTTTTGAAAAAGTTGTTCTAGAAAAAATTATATTGAAAGAAACGTGGTATGAGGAAATGTAGCCAGTACCGTCCCCTATCATACCTCATTTGCCACTTTTTGGCACATCTCTTTATTTTGACCCAATTGACCAAAAAGTGATTTGAGTGACTTTTATAAAATTAGTTTTTTGAAAAAGTTGTTCTAGAACAAAGTATATTGAAAGAAACGTGGTATGAGGAACTGTAGCCAGTACCGTCCCCTATCATACCTCATTTGCCAATTTTTGGCACATCTCTCTGTTTTGGCCCAATTGACCAAAAAGTGATTTGAGTGACTTATATAAAATTAGTTTTTTGAAAAAGTTGTTCTAGAACAAAGTATATTGAAAGAAACGTGGTATGAGGAAATGTAGCCAGTACCGTCCCCTATCATACCTCATTTTCCAATTTTTGGCACATCTCTTTATTTTGACCCAATTGACCAAAAAGTGATTTGAGTGACTTTTATAAAATTAGTTTTTTGAAAAAGTTGTTCTAGAAAAAAGTATATTGTAAAAAACGGGACATGAGGAAATGTAGCTAGTACCGTCCCCTATCATACCTCATTTGCCAATTTTTGGCACATCTCTTTACTTTGACCCAATTGACCAAAAAGTTATTTCAGTGACATTCATACAATTAGTTTTTTGAAAAAGTTGTTCTAGAAAAAAGTATATTGTAAAAAACGGGATATGAAAAAATGTAGCCAGTACCATCCCCTATCATACCTCATTTGCCAATTTTTGGCACATCTCTTTATTTTGTCCCAATTGACCAAAAAGTTATTTCAGTGACTTTCATAAAATTAGTTTTTTGAAAAAGTTGTTCTAGAAAAAAGTATATTGTAAAAAACGGGATATGAGGAAATGTAGCTAGTACCGTCCCCTATCATACCTCATTTGCCAATTTTTGGCACATCTCTTTACTTTGACCCAATTGACCAAAAAGTTATTTCAGTGACATTCATACAATTAGTTTTTTGAAAAAGTTGTTCTAGAAAAAAGTATATTGTAAAAAACGGGATATGAAAAAATGTAGCCAGTAGCATCCCCTATCATACCTCATTTTCCAATTTTTGGCACATCTCTTTATTTTGTCCCAATTGACCAAAAAGTTATTTCAGTTACATTCAGTTCTTTTTTGAAAAAGTTGTTCTAGAAAAAAGTATATTGTACAAAACGGGATATGAGGAAATGTAGCCAGTATCATCCCCTATCATACCTAATTTTCCAATTTTTGGCACATCTCTTTATTTTGACCCAATTGTCCAAAAAGTGATTTGAGTGACTTTTATAAAATTAGTTTTTTGAAAAAGTTGTTCTATATAAAAGTATATTGAAAGAAACGTGGTATGAGGAAATGTAGCCAGTACCGTCCCCTATCATACCTCATTTTCCAATTTTTGGCACATCTCTTTATTTTGACCCAATTGACCAAAAAGTTATTTCAGTGACTTTCATGCAATTAGTTTTTTGAAAAAGTTGTTCTAGAAAAAAGTATATTGAAAGAAACGTGGTATGAGGAAATGTAGCCAGTACCGTCCCCTATCATACCTCATTTTCCAATTTTTGGCACATCTCTTTATTTTGACCTAATTGACCAAAAAGTTATTTGAGTGACTTTTATAAAATTAGTTTTTTGAAAAAGTTGTTCTAGAAAAAAGTATATTGTAAAAAACGGGATATAAGGAAATGTAGCCAGTGCCGTCCCCTATCATACCTCATTTTCCAATTTTTGGCACATCTCTTTATTTTGACCCAATTGACCAAAAAGTTATTTGAGTGACTTTCATAAAATTAGTTTTTTGAAAAAGTTGGGCTAGAAAAAAGTATATTGTAAAAAACGGGATATGAGGAAATGTAGCCAGTGCCGTCCCCTATCATACCTCATTTTCCAATTTTTGGCACATCTCTTTATTTTGACCCAATTGACCAAAAAGTTATTTCAGTGACTTTCATGCAATTAGTTTTTTGAAAAAGTTGTTCTAGAAAAAAGTATATTGAAAGAAACGTGGTATGAGGAAATGTAGCCAGTACCGTCCCCTATCATACCTCATTTTCCAATTTTTGGCACATCTCTTTATTTTGACCCAATTGACCAAAAAGTTATTTCAGTGACTTTCATGCAATTAGTTTTTTGAAAAAGTTGTTCTAGAAAAAAGTATATTGAAAGAAACGTGGTATGAGGAAATGTAGCCAGTACCGTCCCCTATCATACCTCATTTTCCAATTTTTGGCACATCTCTTTATTTTGACCTAATTGACCAAAAAGTTATTTGAGTGACTTTTATAAAATTAGTTTTTTGAAAAAGTTGTTCTAGAAAAAAGTATATTGTAAAAAACGGGATATAAGGAAATGTAGCCAGTGCCGTCCCCTATCATACCTCATTTTCCAATTTTTGGCACATCTCTTTATTTTGACCCAATTGACCAAAAAGTTATTTGAGTGACTTTCATAAAATTAGTTTTTTGAAAAAGTTGGGCTAGAAAAAAGTATATTGAAAGAAACGTTGTATGAGGAAATGTAGCCAGTACCATCCTGTATCATACCTCATTTTCCGTTTTTTGGCACATCTCTTTATTTTGACCCAATTGACCATTAAGTGATTTGAGTGACTTTCATACAAATAGTTTATTGAAAAAGTTGTTCTAAAAAAAAGTATATTTGAAGAAACTGAAAATAAAGAAATGTAACCAGTACGTTCCCCTATCATACCTCATTTTCCAAATTTTGGCACATCTCTTTATTTTGACCCAATTGACCAAAAAGTTATTTGAGTGACTTTCATACAATTAGTTTTTTGAAAAAGTTGTTCTAGAAAAAAGTATATTGAGAGAAACGAGGTATGAGGAAATGTAGTCAGTACCATCCTCTATCATACCTCATTTTCCAATTTTTGGCACATCTCTTTATTTGGACCCAATTGACCAAAAAGTGGGTTAAGTGAGTGTTATATATGCCATTGTAATGTTATTTGGGTTATTTTTGTACAATAATATATTAATAATAAGAATAGAAAATATAGTAATAATTTATACAATTTTGTTGACATAAAGTTTTAAATAAATTTAACATTATTATATTAAACTCAAAAGTTTGTTGAAAATACATATAAAAGTTTGCTGAAAGCCGAAAATCCTCTCCCATGCAAATTTAAGGTGTTGCCATTTAAAATATTTATTTAATAAGTATCAATGCTGCCAGAAACTTTAGAGAGAAATCATCACTTAGAGTAAAAACAATCATATGTTAAAAAAAAATCATAAAATTTTTTTTAATTTAAACCTTTTATTACAAACGCAAAAAAATCTATAAAAATTTATTTATAAAACTGTTTTCTTATTAGATAAGTTAGCAAAAACTATATTAAATTCATATGAAAATAAATATACATCTTTATATAGCAACTTGTGAATAAAATCAAATTGACAGATACTCTGTAGTACATTGATATATTTAAATTGCATATCTATCTTTCGAAATGTAAAAACATATAGAAAACTTGAAGGTTTTAATATAAAAACAATCATACATTTAACAATTACAAATGTATGTATTAAAGTATTTGAGGAATCATTATTATTATAATACAGAAAAGGTTTTATATTTTTAGTTATATCTTGATCTTCTTTTAAATTATAGCATGAACAATCGTTTAACTTTAAGTATTCTTTTGCATTAATATACCCTTAAGAGTGCTGTTATCTAATCTATTTCTATATTTTGTTTTATTTAAATTTACAACTGAAATATTCATTCAACATTTGCAGAAGAAATAGGACGACATATTAGAGTTTTAACAAATTTTGACAGGGTTGGAAAAGCTAAGATTTTGTCAGCTCGAGTTATTTTTGAGACTTATGACCAAAATTCTTCACAATTTAGATTATCTATAGTTGTAAAGTGTTCGTTAAAGTGGAGAAGACGTAGTTCTCTAAACTCGTCTTCTACGTTTTCAACACCATTCTCATAAATTAAATTTTAAAAGTTTTATATAAAACCTTTTAAAGGAACTACTCTTCTATTAATTATTTTTGAAGTGTCAAGACCAAGGCATATTTATTCATCAGGTAATTGCAGTTCGGAGAGAATTTTTTTGTTTATATTTTTTATATATGAAGTTCGACATTTGAAATAAATTAGAAAATAGAGATTTTTTTTTTATTTATGCATTTTGACAACTGAAATTAAAAATAAGTATTGAAAAATATAATCACCTTATGAATCAAGAGTACCTGATGAATAAATGTGCCTTGTGTCAAGACTTGAAAGTTCTTTAAAATAATTATTGTTAAAATCAAATCGTTTCAGTATTTGCTTACACAACTCAATGTAAAATGAAGTAAAATTTTTAACTAATTTATTTATTTCATTGTCTGCGGATTTTAGATTGGAATTTTTTTGTTTTTCAAACAACGCCAAACATATATCTTCATTTTGTAAACGAAATAATTTGCTTTCCAATCAAATTCATTAATAAAATTGATGTTAACGTAACTTGGTTTAAAAAAATTATCTAAATAAATTCTTTGTATTTGAGAGGATGTGGTTTGAAAAATTATGTTGACTTTTTTTTTATTATGTTAGAATATACTTTAAAAAACACAGATAGAATTCGCTAATGTCATTCAACCTGTTTTTAATAGACTCTGCGACGAGGTGACACAAAACTTTATTGGTTTAAAAATTGATTGTTGATAAGAATTGTAGAAAAATTATATTTATTATATTATATAAATTTAAAAAATAAAAATCATCATTTTGGGGGAAAAAATCATAAATCATATTTTAGCAAAAAAAAAAAACGTTAAAAATATGATAAAATCATGAATATGGCAACGCTGGTAAGTATTAATTTTACTTTTATAAACTAAGCAGCACTTTAATTTTATTCTCAACTTTGTATTTCTCTTATTATAAGAGCAAAATATAATTTTGAGAGGAATATGAATTTACACTTAAGAAATTGAGTAAAAAATAAAGTTTGCCAAGATCGAGTTTGTTATCTTCTCGGACGTCTTTTTTTTTACTCTTTTACCATAGTTGTAAAAAATAGTATTCTGTACGTACTTTTCAAAGTACGTTTTTAAAAGTATTTTTCTGTAAAAAAGTATGATTTTTTTAATTTCCTAACGTTCCTAAAGGCCATGACTGACTATCCTACAAAGTCGTGCGATTTTGTCAAATAAAAATCTGATAGTTTTCTGTCCTACATGAAAAAATCGCAACAAAATGTGTTATTCGATGCCACACTGTCATACTTGCTTAGAAAAAGCAACTCTGATCGCACAGAAACTATTATTTTATGAAAATTTTCAAAAGATTATCAAATCGGACACACTTGTCAAAAAATGTGTCACACATGTGCACTTTGTGTCCACACTATCACACTTTCTGAACACACATACAATTTTTGACATATCGAACGACTAAATCTGATAGTCAGTCATGGCCTTAAGCGAATTTTAAAATTCCATTAAAAAAAATGTATATAATAATTCTACACTTTATTTGACCTCTTTTTTTAATTCTTTTGTATTTAATTATTCGAGCCTAAGGTCATGCAACAGTTTTATTTTTTTTATAAAAAACAATGTTTTATTTTCTTCAATATTTCGCTACTCCTTCGTGTAGCATCTTCAGGAAAATAATTTAACAAATTAACAAAAATAAACAAATATTACAAAATTTTTATCTTTTTTTATACTAATAATAAAAATTTTTGAAACAAATTTCAGAAAATTGTCATACAAAAAATTATACACTAAAAAACAAAAAATTAATTACTAATCTATTACATTCTAAAAATATTCCATTTCCGCTTTCTAAAATTTTTGAACTAAATATCTATAACTCTGAGCTATTCCCTCTGTATCTGATTTGTAGTTAATCCTCTATGTTATTGGTGTGTCTATTATCTGTAACATTTCTAATAAATAACGACGTTTGTAACTATCTTCCGTATTTAAAACTATTGTATTTCCAAAATCCGGATCATGGAATTTTATATACTACATTAGATCTTTCAAAATGGTCAATTTTGTCCTTTGTCTTACTAAATAATTTACCTAATGTATTGTACGTTTTATGAGTCATTTTATATCTATCATTTTCAAAAATTCTCGATCTTTCTAATCGTTCTGACACTATAGGTACGTATATTAATGATTTATAAATCTTTGGTTGACTAGTGTTGGTTATCTCAAGTCTTCTCTGACCTTTATATTGTCCAATTAAACTATAAATTATTTTCCTAGGAAAATTATTATCATACAATATATCTATGATCTTCCTTATATTATTCTTATGAAATTCAAAATCACTTATAGTTAGTATCCTCCCTATAAGGTTTTTGGCTGTATTAATAATAATTCTTTTGGGATGTTTCGAATAATAATTAATGATCCTTCCTGAGGAAGTAGGTTTCTGGTACCAATCCATTAATAACTTATTTCCCCTTCTTATTATTAATGTGTCCAAATAGGAAAGTTTTGAATCACATTCCTTTTCAATAGTAAATTTGATATCTTTATGAAAAGAATTAAAAGTTACCAAAATATGGTCTATTGTATCCTCTGAAACAATTTAATATTGTTTTTTATAAAAAAAAATAAAACTGTTGCATGACCTTAGGCTCAAATAATTAAATACAAAAGAAAAAATGTATATAATTAAAAAATTAGTAAATTACGTAGTAAAGAGAAAATTGCTGTAAAAACTTATATGTATATAATTCCAATGTTATGTAAAATTGTATTAAGGTTATTTTTAACGTTACAGAAAAAAAATAATGTAAATATATTACGGTTTATTTTGATATTACATAGAAAATAGCACTATAATTAAATTATATCAAGCCATATTTATGCAATTTAAATTATTAGCGCAGCTGTTATTGTAGTAGCACTTTCGACAACAATTTTTTCTGCTTTTTTATTAGGACAAACTTTTTGGAGTTGAACTCAGTCAAATTGTCATGAGAAAAATTTGAACAGCTTAATCTTGTATGATTAAAAATGTTATGAGTTCATAAAATTGCATCTCAAAAGAGTTAATAACAATTAAATTAAAAATGTATACTAATAAAAGAAATAAAATCTCCTTAGATCAATTTATTGAACTAAAAATAATAAAACATATTTACTTTTCTGATATTTTGAAACGTTCACATTAATGATTAATAAGTGACTTAAAAATTTTTTGCGTCAATAATTTTAAAAAGCACTAAAATAGTGCTCAATTGTTCAAAGGTGGTATTTATAAGGTTGTATTACTATAGTAGTTGATTAATAATTGTGTGGCTTAAATTGTCAACCGCAATATCAAACAAGTAAGAGCACTATATTCGGCTGTGCCGAATCTTTTATACCCACCACCAATTTTGTGTACTTTTATACCTAGGATTTTTTCCCGCAATTTTTTGTTTCCCGGGAATGCAAGATTTATTTTTTAATTTCTCGGGATCCCGCAGCAAAACAAATAAAAAGTTTTTTTTTTAATTAATAAAAAACTTTTTATTAAAAAGCAGAAAATAGTTTATAATGTAAAAGAAACACTTCAAAACTATAAAACTTTATAAAGAAACTTGAATTTAAAATATAAATTGAGTAAAAATATTTTTTATTGAAAAAAATATTATTCTCTAGATACAAGATCAAATATGAGCACAAAAATAAAAAATACAGGTACTTCAGCTATGAGATCAAAAATCATTAGGTTTCAATTTCAATATAAACATTTGCTTTCGAATCGTAGCCACCTTTTTTATTTCCCGGGATCCCGAAAAATAATCCCACGAAATCGGGATGATTAAATAACTCAAATTCCCGGGATATAACCCAATTTATAGCACAAAATATATTTGTTTGTTATTAACAGTAATCGCTATGCAATAATCTCTTTATACTAATATATTTATCACTTTCTTTGTATGACTTCGATATGCTAGTAAAATAGTAGTAGCTAGTAGGCGTGTGTAAGTTGTTTCTGCTAATGAGTACAACTTAGATATTTCAATATAGTCCTTTATTATTCCAAAATCTTTATTCATAGAGAAATTATATGAATTTGAGATAAAACGTTATGTGGGAGGAGGGCGTAAAAGTGGGCGTGTCACATTTATTTTCTGTTACAACAAAGCGTTTGACCAAAAAGCAATTCATGCAAAATTTCAGAATCGTACATCTAATTTTGTCAGTTTAATTAGGTTTTAAATTTTAAATATACCGAAAAATACACTGTGCGGTATAAATTTTAAATGCATAGATTTAAGCAATTTTCGGGGAAAAATATTGTTTTTACTCAGGAAATATATGTACATTTGAAATTTCATGGCTCTACATTATTGCGTTTGGACACAATTGCATTTTATTTGATGTTGGAAGGACATGGTTTTGTTGACCTACTCTTGCATTATGAGCTATAAGTCTTTTTCTAATATTTCGATTTAGCCCTTTTCTGGCAAAATTTGAGCCCCCTAGCTTTTTCCGTCGATCTCTATCGTGCTTTCAATAGACGGACAGACATATGGACATAGCTAGATCGTCATAAAATGAAACCACTTTTTGGGGTCAAAAATGAATATTTCGATGTATTACAAACCGAATGACAAAATTAATATACCCTACCATTTTTTTGGTGGCGGTTATAAAAATTAAAGTCGTTAAATGTACAATATAAAAGGTAATATAGTGTTTCTGTAGTATTGGCTTCAGATAATTTTTTTAATTATACACTTAATCACAATTGAATTTAATAAAAAGCAAACCCACGCTTGATATAATATAAAAACATATTTAGTTTACCAACACACCTCCAATTACAAAAAAAATTAGATAAAGTAATAGAAAATTTAAAAATAGGATAACTATTTAAGTTGTAATTAAATAAATCCAGATTCATAAACGTGGAAAACAAAAAAGTAATAAAAAAGTGAAAAATAACCTTTACTTTCGTACAATATTTTTTCAAATTCAAATTGGATCAATAGTTAATAATTAATAAAATCAAAAAACATGATTAAAATTGGATTTAGTATTTACATCCAGTCTTTTTTGCATAAAAACTTGTTTTAAATATGTTCTAAAATGTACCGAACTTTTCTTGAATTTGTATTCTGTACCACGATATGGATGATAAATCGCCGATCACTAAACTTTTAAAATAATATAACAACTTTTTACTAGCGATTTTGAAGCCACATTTAGCGGGACTTGTTTCAAAAAGTACCCATTACTGAATGAAACAAAATATTTTCGTAGTTGCCAGATCGAACCGATTTTCCTTGATAAAATTTTTTACGTGTAAGATAGTTTTGAATATTTCCGGTGTATCATTTCATATTATTTATTCTTAATTTGCAAAAATTCGTTTAAACTGATATGTTTATGAAAATTATTTAATTGCATTTATAAAATTTTTATAAATTTGTAAATATATTAATTAAAATATATTATATACAAACGTTTATAACTGAGAGAATATTATTTCAGATATTATCACCCAAATTCTTAATAAATTTTATATATTAAAAATATGTTATTATTTATATTAAGAATATTTTCATGCAAAATGTCTTTTTAAAATCTATTTTTAACAACTGGTTATGACTATTGCGGTATATTTCTTACGATAAATACCGTTTTAAAAAAACACTTACTAAAAAAACAAGTGGTGTTTTATTAGTAAGTTTGTTTGTTTTAAAATTAATATTTTGATTCAAATATAAAATATAAGTCGTAAAAGAAAGTAAATTTAAGATTTATATGAAATTAAATTTTAAGTTATTTAAAGTTTAAATAAGACATTTTTGTAAATAAATATTTAAAGTCAGTTAAATATTATATACAAAATTAAAAAAAAGTTTTTTGGTATATCCTATAAACGGCTAATTTCTCGAAAGTAATTACACTATAGCGCGATTTAGACGGTATTTGACTATAGAAAAACACTATCAAATTTTTGAGAGAGCAAAAGTTATCGATTTTATCGAGCGACATACTATATATAGATAGTTTTGCCTATATAACCCTGTAAATGGCTAATTTTTCGAAAGTGGCAACCCTATAGCGCGATTTAGATGGTATTTGCCTATCGAAATGCACTTTCCAATTTTTGAGAGAGCGAAAGTTATCGATTTTATCGATTAGCATACTTTATATAGATGGTTTTACCTATATAACACTATTTTGGGTATACCCTATAAACGGCTAATTTGTCGAAAGTGACAACCCTATAGCGCGATTTAGATGGTATTTGACTATCGAAATGCACTTTCTAATTTTTGAGAGATCGAAAGTTATCGACTTTATCGATTAGCATACTTTATATAGATGGTTTTACCTATATAACGCTTTTTGGGGTATACCCTGTAAACGGCTAATTTCTCGAAAGTGGTAACCCTATAGCGCGATTTAGATGGTATTTGACTATCGAAATACACTTTCCAATTTTTGAGAGAGCGAAAGTTATCGATTTTATCGATTAGCATACTTTATATAGATGGTTTTACCTATATAACACTATCTTAGGTATACCCTATAAACGGCTAATTTTTCGAAAGTGACAACCCTATAGCGCGATTTAGATGGTATTTGGCTATCGAAGTGCACTTTCCAATTTTTGAGAGATCGAAAGTTATCGATTTTATCGATTAGCATACTTTATATAGATGGTTTTACCTATATAACGCTTTTTGGGGTATACCCTGTAAACAACCAATTTCTCGAAAGTAATAACCCTATAGCGCGATTTAGATGGTACTTGACTATCGAAATACACTTTCCAATTTTTGAGAGAGCGAAAGTTATCGATTTTATCGATTAGCATACTTTATATAGATAGTTTTACCTATATAACACTATTTTAGGTATACCCTATAAACGGCTAATTTTTCAAAAGTGACAAACCTATAGCGCGATTTACATGGTATTTGACTATCGAAATGCACTCTCCAATTTTTGAGAGATCGAAAGTTATCGATTTTATCGATTAGCATACTTTATATAGATGGTTTTACCTATATAACGCTTTTTGGGGTACCCTGTAAACGGCTAATTTCTCGAAAGTGGTAACCCTATAGCGCGATTTAGATGGTATTTGACTATCGAAATACACTTTCCAATTTTTGAGAGAGCGAAAGTTATCGATTTTATGGATCAAAAAACTAAATTTATATAGTAATTAATTATTAAAGTATGTTAGAAACGAAATGAAATTGAAATAAGATTCAAAAAATAAGTTATAATGGTCGCAAAATTAAGTACTTTTTTTACTTGTTCGGTACTTTTTTCCGTATGTACGGTTTTTTACAACTGTTCAAAAAAGTATGCTAAAAATAGGGTGTTCCCGGTATGTTTTGTTCACGCACGCTATTTCGACAGCGGCTTAGAAGAAACTATTAACGGTGGCGGCGGCAAATCGGCTGTGCACGCAGCTTAAGAAAACGAACTCTATTATACTTTTTTTTCTATTTGCAAATTTTTTCACAGTTGAAAAAAAGTAAACAAAAAATGTACAAAAATTTGCTTAATTATCTTAATTATTAAATAATTAATATATAATAAATCAAAAATATAAAAACGTAAATATAGAGCCTATAGCCTCTACAATCAAATTTTGTGTTGGTCATTTTCGAAATTTAAACCATTTGCGTATTATGACGATATTATTTCGCCCGTATATATTTTTAAAATTTTTTATGCAAAAATTAAGCTAATTGGTGTACTCACATCGCAGTTGCGCCAGTCGATAGGAGATTAAATCAAGAGAACATAAAAATATAAACTTTCAAAGAAAATAATCACTGACTACAGTTGTCGTCCGAAGTTTACAATAAAGGTTTCGGTTTAGTTTTTCTCTTATAGAACAAAAACAATATTCTGTGCTTAATTCGTGGTATTATAGATCAATATAGAAAGCAAAGAAAAAAATGTGGATGTACAAATTATTTTCCAAAAGACTTGGCGTCAAAAGATATCACGCGCCAAGCTTTCCATAATTGGTGAAAATTGTCATAAAACCAAAACTATTGAGTGTCATCTTATGAAATAAGCATCAGTTGAATGGAGACTTTAATATTAACCCAAAGTGGTATAAAATATTTCCCGGAACTTCAACTTAGAAGTTATAAGAGATTTTTGAGTGCCTATGTGCGGTTTGGTTGGTAAGAGCTAGTTCATATAAGTGACATGTTCCCGCGACTCTGCTTGCGCTGGCTTGTATTTTCTTTTAAAGGTCCCTGCTAAAATCTTCTTGCATTTACATGAAGGGATTTTGTTGCAGGAACAAAGCGACTTTTTGGCGTTAAATTAACTAATTCTTGTTATCCCTTCATTCGCAAGAAGATTTGCAATACAAGTATTTATAAAAGCCAAATTAAATATATTTCGAGAAACATAATGACTGAATTTTCTAAAGAAGAAATTATTGAAGAAATTGTTGACCTAACTGAACTGACTTTTGAAGCATTATATCTTGATGATGCTGAATATATAGAAATAATTTTGAATTTGCTAGAATGATATAAAAATGCAAATAGTTTACCGTGTAAAAGAAGTCGAAGGAGTGGGTAAAACCAGGGAGGTTAGAGCAAGAGTTACGCGGCTAATTTTTATTTCTAATGAATGAGCTTTCATTCGATATTTCATCTTTTCTTGGCAAATTCCATAAAATATCAGTCTGGCAGCACCGGTCATACATAACATGACAATAATACAAGAAAAGGGAAAATGTAAAATAGAAATGTCAAAATTGTCCCCTCAAATTCACAAAACGTGCGACACTTGCTACCCCGTACTCAACGCCGCACCTCTCACCAACAAGCTCATATCGCAGGGGACATGTCCCTTCATGTAAACACGCACTAATGCAACCATAAAATAATAGTTTGGCCAGATTGTCGGCGGCGCTTTGCTCCAGCTAGAGCTCGCCGTCTTGAGGTGGTTCTTGCCGGCGTTCTGGCTATTGGCACGCGGCATACCCAAAAAAAAATCGCCATGAAGATAACAAACAAATGAGCAAACAATTTTCATAATCTGGCAAACAATTTTCACAGTTGAAAAAAAAGTACATTGTCTTTATACGTGTGAGCACGTGTTTTTTTGCATCTGTTTTGTTAAAATATTTTAAACTTGCAGTGTTGCTATAATGAAAAACGTTAAATTCTACTGTAAAAATCTCCAGAATCAATTTTTTTTTATTAATGTATACAATTGCATATAAAATTTTTATGAAAAAATCAGAAACCGTACCGATTAAAAGTAATATTACAAATATTACAATTTTATTTATTTTGTTATATATAATGATTTTTTATTGTAAAATAATTATTAATGTATGAGTTTTATTTATTAGTTAGAGTTATTGATAACATTTAAATTTTATTTTTTCTTTAATAGAACTAAATTCCATTTTATAGTTTGGAAGTTCATAACACTGTTGCTCTGAAATGGCAATTCTGAATTATTTAGTTTCACATGGAATACAGAACAGGCGAATTTCTATTCTTTCGATAATATATATATAGTTTTAGTTCTATTTGTTTCTGTTCATATGTTTTTATCTCGCCAGTCTCTTAAGATGTTAAAGTAGCTTTCCCTGCTGTAGTACGTACAAGTGTAGGTGCGTAAAAATGAATATATATTGCCATCGAAAACTACAAACAAAATTTTAAAAGACAGCATTATACCTTCACAGTTTTGAATAATATCATTTTCTAAATTTTGAAAATGATTCAGTTTTAAACACAGATATTAATTATAAACGTAGATTTATGTTAGAAATGTTACAAATTATTAATGTACCATCAACACTTAAAATTAGCTATAAGGCAGAATCTGATGATGTTGCTCAGAGTTACACAAATTTAATACATAAGAAATAAGAGTGATATATTCGGCCGTGCCGAATCTTATATACCCTTCCCAACGTGTAGTCATACAATACCAATTGCTTGTATCACCATTCATCTCAAATGATATACGTACATACATATAAAAAACATACTTATATAAAAACATTATAAATTGAGCTAAAGTATGTATGTTTGTTGAAAAAAAAAAAATTAATTAAAAATATAAAAAAAAACAAACAAAAATGTATAAAAAAAAATAAAAAAAAACATGTATATAAAAAAATATACATAAAAAAATTAAAAATAAAATAATTATATAAAAAAAAATATTTGTTGGCTCAGCCGGGCCTCGATGCCACGTTCACTTTGATCAGTATACCACGTTTGTATGTATGTGTAGTATTTTTCTGTTGTTGTGAAAAAAAGGTGGTTGTGGTTTTACCTCATATCTCAGTTGTTTATGTACCGATTTTTATGATTTTCAATACGGATCTGCTCCCAAATATATCTGATATTTTAATACCTTACTCGGGTCCAAGCGATGTTGGGGGGCTTCAAAGTTCAAAATATCAACATGCACAAGGACAGGCAAATAGACTTACATGTCTTAATCGACTCCCTATTCATTCACTTTCAGGAAATATATACTTTATGGAGTCGAAAAGGAAAATTGGGACACATTTAATATAGACGCACATATTTGCTTACTCAACATTTTAAAATATCATTGGAAAAATGTGCACTTAATTTTTATTAAATTAAAAAACTATTACATTCTCATAAAACAAGAACTTATGTTATGGGTATCAATTCTCGTTCTGTGAAAACTTTTAGTGTTATATCATATGGCGCAACTATATCCTTTACTGTACAAAAACTTTGCACTTGACAGAATGAGAATTGAGCCCTTGGTAAGATATACCTTGTCATGGTGTAACTGTAAAAGCAAAGTACACTAAAAAATCCTAAGACGATATATAAAAAATTTTCCAATAAGAGTGTTATGAATTCTTTAAAAAAAAACACTAATTGTTAATGAAAGTGTTTTATTTAATGCGAAGTACAATCGATACAATTAAGTTCTAAATAAAACGTCATTCAAATGGCCTCCACGACTTCTTCAGAAACGAATTCGATGAACACAATTTTCGAGCACTTTTTCCACTAAATCAAGTCGTTATGAATGAAACGTTCAATATTGACTTGTAAAGCTTGAAAAGAGTCTGGTTTATTTCGAGAAACTAATGACTTCAAATAACCCCACAAGAAATAGTCTAAATTTCTTAAATTAATCGAATCTCCCAAATTTTCTCACAATACTTCAATTGTCGCATTTACTGTGTGGCACGTAGCCCTATCTTGTTGAAACCGAATGTTGTCAAGATCAACTTCATCCAATTTCGGCCATTAAAAGTTGGTTATCATCGATCTATACCGCTCTCCATTCACAGTAACGGTGTTATCAGCTTCATTTCCAAAGAAGTACGACCGATGATTCCACCAGGACAAAAACCCCACCAAACTGTAATGGTTTCTCATGAATAATTTGTAGATTTTCTTTGCACCAGAATCGACAGTTTTGTTTATTTACTGCACCACCAGATGAAAGTGAGTCTCATCGGAGATTATTTTCTTAAAAAAGTCGTTATCGTTTTCAAAAGTTGTTTTTGACTATATCTCTCCATGACGAAATTCTATACACTACTGAATACAATCAAAAACAAATGAAAGATCATGACATATTACAAATGGCTTAAACGTCAATTCAAAATCATAACATCCCTATTAAAAAACCTTTTATTTTAGATATGACTTGTCAAATTTTCTACTTCACTATTGATAAATGTCATGTATAGACAGCTATATACATACAAAAATACATATTTTTATCATATTAGGGCCATGACTGACCATCAGATTTAGTCGTTCGATATGTACAAAATTGTATGTGTGTTCAGAAAGTGTGATAGTGTGGACACAAAGTGCACATGTGTGACAGATTTTTTGACAAGTGTGTCCGATTTGATAATCTTTTGAAAATTTTCATAAAATAATAGTTTCTGTGCGATCAGAGTTGCTTTTTCTAAGCAAGTATGACAGTGTAGCATCCAATAACACATTTTGTTGAGATTTTTTCATGTAGGACAGAAAACTATCAGATTTTTATTTGGCATAATCGCAGGACTTTGTAGGATAGTCAGTCATGGCCTTTACTAGCATACTACCCGCTACGTCGAAAGCGCAGTTCTTACTGTTTACTAAGGTTATATCGGGTATATATTTTAAATTCACACTATGCAAAAACAACTATAAAAATAATAAAAGTAACATTTTGTTCTTCACTGTAATCTTCATGGTCAACTTGGATTATTAGCACCTACTTTTAGAATTCTATGTATACAAAATATAAAAACTTCCAAAAAATGTTGAAAATACAAAAAGTACCATAAAAAATAAAAAGTACCCTTTTGGTCGCCCATAACAATTTCAATTCCACCTTGTATAAATAGTCACTAATTTTAAAATTCTGGCGTCATAAACATAGAATAAATAAATAAATAAATATACAAAAAGTACCATAGAAATTAAAAAAGTACCTTTTTGGTCACCCATAACATTTTTAGTCTCACCTTGTATAAATAGTCACTAATTTTGAAATTCTAGCTTCGCAACGCTGAAAATACAAAAGGTACCATAAAAAAAGATAAAAAGTACTTTTTTGGTCGCCCATAACATTTTCAGTCCCACCTTGTATTAATAGTCGCTAACTTTAAAATTCTACCTTCATAAACATAGAAAATACAAAAAGCACCATAAAAATTCCAAAAATTACCTTTTAGGTCACCCATAACATTTTCAGTCTCACCTAGTATGAATAGTCGCTAATTTTGAAATTCTAGCTTCGCAGCGCTGAAAATACAAAAAGTACCATGAAAAAAGATAAAAAGTACCTTTTAGGTCACCCATAACATTTTCAGTCTTACCTTGAATCAATAGTCTTTTATTTTACAGTTCTACCTTTAAAAACGTAGAAAATACAAAAGTACCATAAAAATGGGGAAAAGTACATTTTTTTAATACACGTTCAAAATTTCAAGTCTAATATGTTCAAATATCTATGTAACAAAATATTTTAATAGACATGATTTAAAGTAAGAAAATCTACTCTTTTTTGCATAAAAGTATTTATGTTCTAAGAAGTACCAAACAGTTTTTCCGAATTTCCCCCTTTCTACCCTGTTATGAATGTGTTTGAATTTTTACTAAATTACATAATTTTTTATGTTTGCTAAAATTCTAATTACAAATTTTATGAAAATCGGTCCTGTGATTAGTACCTTTTTTGTCCCCCTAAAAGTTTCCAAAAATGTCACCTAAATAATTGTCCATATTATATTAAGCAATAATAACACTGTGCTAGTTGAAAAAACAGACAAGCCGGGCACCTAGCGTTTTAACATAATTCGGGTACGCTGAATCCAGTGGTTCCCACGGTTTTTTAAGATTGGCTCTGGTTTTCGAGATATACCGTTATTTCGAAAATGGAGGAGGTTGCACAACATATGTTCGCGTAACTCAAAAACGCTTTAGCTTATTGAAAAAACTTAAAAAACCGAAATTCCGCAATAAAATTTCCTTTAAGAAAAGTAAAGCTTCTTTCTAATATTCGCAGTCGTTTTAGAAAAATAATTTTTTTTTTGAAAAAAAAATTAATTTTTTTATCAAAATTTCGAAATTTTTATTTTTTTAAAATTCATAAAAAATTGAAAAATTCAGCTAGGCTTCTAATTTTTTGCAGACATATAAAAAACAAAGCTGCAAACAAAACAAGCCATAAATAACACTGCTCGACAAAAAATAATTTTTTTTCTTCCCGTTAATTAAAACTATGTGGTCTATGTGGATTTTGATGCGCTGAACTCAAATCCGTAATCGGTTTTTTTCCATCAGATCGGTATTTTTTTTATGGGCGTGCCAAATTTTTTCCCCTAAATTAGGTTTCGGTTTTCAAAAGTAAAACACCAGAAGATGTGTTTTCTCTATCTCTTATCGTTTTGGAATTATTTAAAAATTAATGGAGATAAAAAAAATTTTTCGTGCCAAATTCGTAATATTTTTCAATTTAAAAATATAATAAAAAAAAATATAAAGCAAATATTCAACATTTTGCACTTTTTTCTGAGAACTACTTATCTTAAAAATAAAAAAAGCCTCAAGCCATAAAAATCGGTTAAAAAATTTAGATTTTATTGTCAATTTACCGCAGGTACCCAATATTGTAATGCAACCAGCCTTACATATGATACAGCATTTCGTTAGGTGAGCAGGTAATGGAACTGAAGTACAACGGTATTTTGTATGGTTCTTAGAATTAAAAATTATAACATAGTATTTTTCAATTACCTGTGATTTCAAATTATTGGGTACCTGCGGTAAATTGACAATAAAATCTACACCTGGAAAAGTTAGAAATATTATTCGTCCTGGGTTTTTTTTAACAAAACATGGTCATGAAGGTCTCGACTGGTACTTTGATTAAAACAATTACAGTATAAATAAGAGTTCCTCAACCCCTTCACTGTCATATGGAAAGTGCTTGCGAAAGTGATTAGTGAATTTTAAAGCCTCTGACAGTCTTGTATCTAAACAGTTATATTGAAATATCTAAGATGGAGGCGTGTAAAAAGTTTAATTACTTTTGTTATGTGTGTGGGAAATATAAAAATATGCCAAGTCGCCGTAAAATCACTACTGAAACAAGTACCTTGTATGAATCATATTTTTCTTTAAGGGTTATATATGGTAAGAGTTGGACACCATCAATAGTGTGTACACACTGCATTTACCATTTAAATAAGTGGGAAAAAAATGGAGACGCCATGCCATTTGGTGTTCCAATGATTTGGAGAGATCCCATAGTTCATGTTGAATATGAGTGTTATGCGTGCATAAATTATACAGCGGGTATAAACAGAAGAAAAATGACTTATATGTCTTATACTGAAACAGCATATGCTCGATTTCCGCTGCCACATTCTGATGAAATTACTGTTCCGGGTAGCCATATACCAACAGAACATATTCCCTCAATAATTCATTCTGTTGAAGCGGATAGCCCAGCTACTTCAATGTATCAACCGTCATGCATCACGGTTCCATGCAGTCACAATGAAATCACGCAAGATTGTCTGGATATAATGGTACGGCGTCTAAAATTATCTCAAATACAGAGCATTCTCTTGGCAAAAGAGTTAAAACGAGCTAATATTTTAGCACCAGGTGTACAAACATACGGGGCTATCAATCGCCATAGACGATTTACGACTTTTTTTTAAATCTATTGAGAATAATTCTATTGCGTATTGTACTGACATCCGCGGATTGGTTTTAACAATGCAAAATGAATATAATCCTGGAGATTGGCGCTTATTCATTGATTCTTCCAAAAGTAGCTTAAAAGCAGTTTTGCTACATGTCACTAATTTAAAAAGTCCTGTTCCGATAGCACTAAGCACAAATACTAAAGAGACATACGCATCAATGAAAAAAATAATGCAGTTAATTAAATATAAAGACCACAAGTGGAAAATATGCGCAGATTTAAACATGGTAGCACTTTTAAGAGGCATGCAATTGGGCTATACTAAAAATATGTGCTTCATGTGCTTATGGAATACGCGTTTCGATGGCGGTCAGTAAAATACACGGGATTGGGCTTTACGTGAGGAAAGCAGATTGCATAGAAACAATGTTATTGAATTACCACTTGTGTCGATGGAAAAGATTTTGCTTCCTCCACTCCACATCAAACTGGGTATTGTAAAAAATTTTATAAAAGCATTGAGCCCAGATGGTGTTGCTTTTACCGAATTGCACCGAATTTTTCCACGATTAAGCGGCATGAAAGTAAAAGAAGGTTTGAACTCTAACTACTTTATTAAATTAGATTTATATTTCATTTCATAATGTTTCTATTTTACAGGAATTCTTAATGGACCGGACATTCGCCGTCTTATGAAGGACCATCAATTTGAGGTTGCATTGAATGATATCGAGCTATTGGCCTGGAATTGTGTGAAATCAGTAATAGAAAATGTATTAGGAAATCATCGGTCTGAAAACTGGCGAATTTTAATCAAAAATATGCTAACCGCATTTAAAAACTTAAACGTTAGAATGTCATTGAAAATACATTTTTTGCATTGCCATGCCGAAAAATTTAATGAACAATCACCAGCCGAGTCTGATGAACATGGCGAGAGATTTCACCAAGTAACAGCCAGGCTCGAACACTGGTATAGCGGCAAACAACTTGATTCGCTATTAGGGGATATTTGTTGGAATCTGCAGGAGGAAGAAGAATAAATTTCTAAATAAAAACTACTTAACAACAAAAAATTTTTAGTTTGGTTATATAAAAAATTCAAAAATTTCATCTTTTCTGAAAAAATCAAAAGTTGTAGACAGACTTTAATCACAAATAGCTTATTTTGCACCTGCGCAACTTTATTTTTCATTCCCATCATTTGTTTCTAAGGCCTAGGATTCACTCCTAGGGGGATAAAATGTATGACCGACCTCCTATGTTTTTTGTTCTTAATATTTTCTTAAATTATACTTTCCCTTTATCACCATCCCTTAGGGGGGCCCCAATACAAATGTTGCGTTTTATGAAATTCTTAGATTAATTAAAATTTGTCGACTTTTGTGAATAAAATCAAAAGTTGCAAACATATTTTAATTGTTTATAGCTTGTTTTGTTTGCAGCTTTGTTTTTTATATGTCTGCAAAAAATTAGAAGCCTAGCTGAATTTTTCAATTTTTTATGAATTTAAAAAAAATAAAAATTTCAAAATTTTTATAAAAAAATTAATTTTTTTTTCAAAAAAAAAATTATGTTTCTAAAACGACTGCAAATGTTAGAAAGAGGTTTTACTTTTCTTAAAGGAAATTTTATTGCGGAATTTCAGTTTTTTCAATAAGCTAAAGCGTTTTTGAGTTACGCGAACATATGTTGTGCAACCTCCTCCATTTTCGAAATAACGGTATATCTCGAAAACCAGAGCCAATCTTAAAAAACCGTGGGCACCACTGGATTCAGCGTACCCGAATTATGTTAAAACGCTAGGTGCCCAGCTTGTCACGAAAAAAAAGTGTCAATTTCATGCACAGTGTAATTGTCAAAATTTGTCCCATTTAATAATATTAGAAAAGTTAAAAGTACTAAAAATAGGGAAAATTTTTACCCCTTATACATGCAAATTTAAAATAAGTGTCGAAATTTTATTAATATTTTTTTCGCGGATTAAGTAATACAGTTTAAATTTTTTTCCTAGATTTATGTGTTTGGAAGTTACATAGGGTACCACAAAAGTACCAGATTATAGTTTTTTCCCCTTAGGGGTTCAAAATTAAAAAAAGGCTAAACATCTAAAGTTCAAATACCACAACTTCAAGGATATTCATCAAATAATATCGAGTCATGGTATTAGCGATGATGAACAATTCAGTATTACTTATTCATTTGGATGAACGTTTATATGATGAAGCTTTTGAAACTATAACCAATCCACCATCGAATAACAAATTGATCACTCTAAAAGATGTGATTTTAAATAAATTTTCAACATCATCAATCTCACGTTTAGAGCAATTAGCTTCCCGTATAAAGTTAGGTGATACAAAGCCAAGTCATTTATAGTATGTTTCCACGACACATTCAATTACTTGATTCGCTCTTAAAATTACTTAAGTGAATTACCATGTTTCCACGACATATTGTTATTTTGATTTGGGAGTTTTTCTTCGTGCTTTTTTTATTTAAATAATTGTTTTGTTGTTTTGGCGGTGAACATTCAGAAATATAAAATTTTATATAGAAAATTATAATTATTTTATCAATGGTGGCAAAAAGTAAGTAATAATAGTAATAATATTGTAAATTTATAAGAAATGTATGCGAATAATATCATTATTTTTAATTACAAGAAAATAGGAACAGTGCAGCCAGCAAACCCTCTAAACACAATTTCGTCTTATCCAATAATTTTTATGTGGTTAATAGTCTTCTAGACATAGAAACTTTCTTTAAAGTTTTCTTTTTTGCTTCCATTTCCTTTTTTATATATTACATTGAACTTTTTTTCTTTTTGTTTTCGCTTTGCTTTGATTTTTTTGGCAGCTGTGAATGATAAACTACCGATAATAATTAGAGAAGACACTGATTTTATTATAATTCGCATGCTAATTCTAAATTAATTACCTACAAAAATAGTAATTTGCTTTGATAGTTTTGCATGAGAAAATTATGTAATTCAGTTCGTAATTAGGCTTTGAATTATAAATAAGACATCGAATTACGAATATCGTTGCCGTGGAAACATGCTATTACTCACTAAACTACAACGCACTAATGTAACACAAGACAATAATATAATACGTGATTTCTGGTTGCAACGTTTACCTTCAACAGCTCGTGCGGTTTTAGCAGGTATGATTACAAGTAAGCCAAATATATCATTTACAGAATTATCACTTGTTGTTGATGAAGTTGTTGATTCTATTAAAAATTGCAATAACGAAATAAACGAAAATAAATAAATCATTGAATTCTAATGCATGTGCAGTTCGAAATACAGGGGCGGTTAAAGAACGTTTGTCAAAGTTAGAAGATTTTATTTCTCGCATTGAGAAATCCTTGAGAAATTTATCTATTCCAAATGTAAATAATCGTCAACATTATACTCAAAAAACCCCTAGCACAAATAGTTTATGCTGGTATCATTTTAGGTTTGGCAATAATGCCAAGCAGTGTAGAGAACCTGCATTTCTACCAATCTCATCCAACTAGCTACGAGAATACGTTTTCTTATCTGGAAGGGGAGTATATGTGGTGGCACTTTGTTTATGCATAGTTTTGTTATTTAATCTAAGGAGTTAGTTTATTATTTGTAATAAAATAAAATCAATAAAATGATTATTAATTATTAGAAATTAAAAAAAAATCCAAAACTAAAAATAACGTTTTTTTTAGAGTACACAACACTTTAAACCCACCCCAATTATAAAAAGTAAATAAATAAAACAGAAACATTACGGCTAATATATATTATTTTTAATATTTGCATACATATAAGACCTAAACTTGTTTATATGTATTATATTTGGAGTCCTTTTTAGTAATTCTATTAGTGGTCAATTGACATTTTAGTGTTCAACGATCTTTCATTAAAAATTCTCAAAAACCCTACCATTTGCTATTAGATTTTTACATGGGCAATTGTGTGTTAGTGTATAGCTCCTGTCTGTAAGTACTTGGGAGGGTAATCTATACATTTTTGGAATCTACTTAATGGGGTGTACCACATAATTTCCAAAATCAAAATCCCCAAATCAAAATCCCCAAACCCAAAATCCCCAAACACAAAATACCCAAACACAAAATCCCCAAACACAAAATCCTCATTTTCTGTGTAAAATACATTAAAATTAGGTTAAAAACCGCGCGCGATTTTATATGTGGGGATTTTGTGTTTTGGGATTTTAAATTGGTTTTTTTTTTGGGGATTTTGTGTTTGGAGATTTTGATTTTGGAAATTATGTGGCACTCCCACTTAATGTCCACTATGAGCGCCCATATGCCAATATAGGGCATATTAAAAAAAAAGTTTTTACCATTTTCTATAGGTTTTTTTGTGTGTGGGCAATTGTGTGTTAGGGTATAGCACCTGTCTGTAAGTACTTAGGAAGGTAATCTATGTATTTTTGGAATCTACTTGGTGTCCACTATTAGCATCCATATGCCAATATAGGGCTCAGCGAATATTTTTAAAATTATTAAAAAAAAGTTTTTACCATTTTCTATAGGTTTTTTTGTGTGTGGGAAATTGTTTGTTAGGGTATAGCACCTGTCTGTAAGTAATTAGGAGGGCAATCTATGCATTTTTGGAATCTAATTAATATCCACTATTAGTACCCATATGCTAATATGGGTTTAAACAAACTTTTCATTCATGATTCTTAAAAAACTTTTTATAATTTTCTATATTTTATAATATTTTAATGTTTGTTGTCAATGTTTTATCAATAATTACGTTTTCATAGATAATAAAAGAATTTGGTTTTTAGTTAGTTAAAATTACGATAAAAATATTTTATTTATATTAAGCACGTGCTACTTTGTTTACATTTTTTTATGATTTTGTATTGTTTTTTTGAGCACGTGACATTTTTTTTGCATTTGCATTTTTTGCATTTTTCTTTTTCTAAATTGTTTTATTAAGTTTTTTTTTTAATTCTTTTCTATTTAAATTTTCAGCTCATTAATAAACTTGTAATAAAGTGTTTCCACTTTATTAAGAAGGAGTTGGGATTTTGTGTTTAAAATAATTTTATTTAGTTATAACTGGTTCAAACAAGGCAATATCGCATCTATTTTAAAATGATGTTTATTAATCAAAAGTTGCTTTAAGAGTGATCAAAAATTACTGATGCACTTAGCTTACTTAGATTTAGTAAAATTACAAAAGTCGTCTAGTATAATAATACAAAAACAAATATACATAAATAACGGAGATAGTGAGAAATTATACTTATGATATATTATACTCTCTCTTTGTTGTTTTTATATGAAATTATTTATTAATCATATTTATAGTTTGTTACATTTTAATAGTACATATAGTACATAAACAAATAAACAATTCAAACATTCAGGCAATAATGCAAATGAAAATATTACAATTCATAAAACAAGTAATAATTATATAATAATAATAATAATAAACAATAAATATATTATTCAATCTGTTACAACCTCCCCCTCTGGTGCATGAATCGTCACGATGATGCAACTAGGCTTTCATGTTTTTGGATTATTCTTTAGTCGCGCTGATCTTTTCAAGGCATTTGTTGGATTGCTATTTCTTGGCTTATATATTTCTTTATTTTCATTGTTTACATATAAAGTTGAGTTGTAGTTTTGCTGATTGTTATATTTTTGTTGGTTAAAATATTGCTTTCTGTTGCTAACTTGTTGTTTGTTGCTTTCTTGTTGTTGGTTATTGTCTTGTTGTTGGTATTTGTTTTGCTGTTGGTTGTTGGTTGTTGTTCGTTGTTTTCTTGATGTTGGTTATTATCTTGTTGTTGGTTGTTGTTGGATATTACTTGGATTATTGCTCGGACGCCCTCGTTTTCAAATTTGATACATTGCAGCTTCAGACATACCCTCATATGGTGATAAAGCGGATGTGTGCACTGTTGCAAGTGGTAAATGTGGTGAATTTAGTGCACAAATTATAAAACTATATATGGACCATCTCTACGAGGAGCAAATTTTGAAGTTATTTCATGCGTTGCGACTAGGGTTGCCATTCGTACTGTTTCAAACATTACATGTACTGTTTTTTGTAATATGTACTGTTATATTCACAATATCTAAAACAGTACGGAAAAGTACTGTTTTTTTATATTTGTACTGTTTTTGGATATACATGTATTGAATTTTGTAATTTTTTGAAGATGAAACAGGAAAAAATTGTATTGTTAAATGTGTACAAAAAAGGTATAAATATTTATAATTTATTTTTGACGCATAAATTATTTTTTTTTATATAACTATACCACCTCTATTTGTGTTGTATAATTTTTTATTGAATTTTAAAAATTATTTTTAAAAATTCAATTGATTTTTTTTAGAATTTTTTTTTTAAACAATATTTAAATAATACTTTTGGATTACTATATATAACTTAAAAAATATCAATTGTAATTGACAAATTATCAATTTTAAAGTAGATTTTACTTTATTGTTCATAAAAATTTAAAATAAACTTCAAAAAAATTATTAAAAATAATATTGTAGTCGACTTTAACAAGAAATGTTTTCTTTTTGCTGAGCCTAAATATTATTTTCTTACTTAAATATTGTTAAATATTGATTTTAAGTACAATAACAATTTCTATGCTCGATAAATAGCTTTGCATTATTACAACTTCCATTTTTTATTGTAATTATTATTAATAATAATAATATTTAATGAATAGAAAAATAATAAATTAAGGGTTTATAATGCAAAGCCATTTATCTGCCAAACAAAATCCTGCCTTTAGCTAACGGCAAGTTGTAATAATGGCCCTAAGTCTACTTAAAAATTAATAATTGATAATTTGTCAATTACAATTGATATTTTTTAAGTTATAAATAGTATTTCAAAAGTATTAATTGAATATTATTGTAATTTGAAGAAACAAATCAATTGAATTTACAAATTATAGATAATTTCAAAATTCAACTCGTAGTTTTTGAAATTCAATTACCAATTTCGAAATTCTATTTACTATTTTTGAAATTTAATTAATAAAATTACGTTCGAAAATATAGTGCATAGTTCTGAAATACAGTCAAAAATGTTAAAGCATTGGTAATTCATTTCTTCAAACTAATATCAATATTAATATCGAAAAACGACGTTTAATTTGTGTTTTTGACCACGTTAGTAACTTAAGATACTATTTGTAGTTCGACTCGATCTATATATGTATTGCGTTTTGAAACAAATGCAATATATTTTGTTACGTTCTCATAGTTTTGTATATGTGTTTTATGTTATTTTATTACTTATTTTTAAAACATATGTGATGTATTGAATTAAAAGTTAAGTCACCGTTATGTTCTCATAGTTTTTACATGTTTTTATGTTTCTTATTAACTTTTTCTAAATAAGAATGTGATGTATTGAAGTACAAGTTATGTTATCAATAAATAAAAAAATGCACTGTTTTTTTTTAAAGTACTGTTTTCCCCCTCAATGTACTTTTTTTCACTTTTCAAATATGGCAGCCCTAGTTGCGACTAACACTTTATCTCCAATTTTTATGTTGTTCTCTTAAGGTCTGCAACAGCTTTATTTCTGTCTTGCAATTTATATTGAAGTTCGTTAGCAATTTCTAATAATTCAGCAATTTTTAACAAATAAGGAGCAATTTGTGGAATGAAATTTTCTGATTGTATCAGAAGTCGGCTTGCATACTTTATAGGGTGTTCGGAGTTTTTCTCCCCCTGCAATAACACAGCTCCGACAGCATAATTGCTTGTATCGGTTCTTATTAATAACGGTTCATCATATTTAACCTGGTGCAGAAATGGTAAAGTTGTTAATTTTTCTTTTAGTTTTAATTTTTCTTTCCTTGCAGGTGATATTCTGTAGGGTGGATTGGTTATGGGTGCATGATTTTTAGTATAAATTTTTTGTTTTATTTCTTTTATAGGTGAGGAAATATTTTCAAAAATTTCTTCATACGAGTTTAAGAGTTTTATTAGATTAAGTTAAGTTCGAACGCTTTTGTTACAGGAGAATCGGAATCTATTCTCTTTTTCTTTAACGGAGGAAATAAATCGACATCGTTTTCCTTTGGCATTTCAAAATTTTTTAGGTAACGAATCTTCAAAAATGTTTAAAATTCCTTTTGGTGAATAATCTGTTTGAGACGAGTAAATTGATTTAACTGTAGGAATATTTTTTGTATCAATTACGTTGTTAGATTCAAACCATGAAACAAAATCATTAATATGACCATTTTTGGATGAACTTTCTAAACTTTCTTTTAAATTGGTTTGGTTAATGTTTAAGTCTTCTTTTACTTTAGACTGTTTAGTTTTGAACTCAAAAATTTTTCTAGGCTCATCTTTATAATGCCAAGTTTTTTGGGCTAGATCCATTACAATACCAGCTTGCTCTAAAAAGTCAATACCGAGTAAAGTTCTGTTATCTTTAGCCTTGGGTAGACAAATAAAACGAATTCGCTTTAAGCGATTACCAATCATTATATCAACTATGGTTGAGTATACGTTTTCTTCTTGAGATACTCCTTCAGTTAGAGTTATTTCTGCAAAAACTGACTGGAACATGGCTTGCTTTTCTAAAAGCTTACTGTACAAAAAATAACCAGCTATACTAGTTCTGGCCGCTGTATCAAGATACGCTTCACCTTTTAACCCATTTACATTTATTTCTACAGTAGGCACATTACGACCATCAATATTGGTTTAAATGCTATTAAAAACCATTTCTTTGAGACTTTCTAACACTGTTTTGTAGTTACATGTAGGGCAGTTTGATCTATAGAAACCTACAGCTCCACAACCATAACAATTAAGTTTAGTTTCTTCTGGTATTTTCTTTTTCTCCATCTCTAGGCGTTTGTAACAGACATCAGCAGTGTGATTTTTCTTTCTACAAAAAGAGCATTTGGCCTGAGAATTTATTTTATCTCTAAAGGTTTTCTTGAAGATTGCGGATTATTCTTATTATTTAACAATTCAATATCGCGAGCCTTCGAAAGTAAATCTTGGAAAGTTTCTAGGCTTTCTCGAGGAATTTTTCCACGAATCTGAATATTTATTAAAGAAAATATCATATTTATTTTTGTGCTCTCTGGGAGTCTTTCTTTAAGTTGCGCAAACAGACGTCTTTTTCTGCAAACAAAACTGTCTGTAGTCTCAAACAATTTTGGTTTGTCTTGAAAAATTTCCGAATATATTCTCCAATCTGGTTTAGGAGGATCCAATGCACTGCGAAGTTCTATAGCTTCATCAAAATTGTTGGCTTCATGCTTAACGCCTTGCCACCATGACGATGCATAACCTACAACCAATAACGGTAAGCTGGTTAGGGCCATTGAATCTGAAATATGTTCATCCTCTTTGAAAACTAAGATTGTGGCTATGAAATCTTCTACTTTTAAGGTATTACGTTCACCATTGAACCGCGCACTACAGCTAATAAATGTTGTTCTGATTTCTTGACGAACTTGCAAAGAACCTTAAAGGTCAGAAAATTGGCGTTCTGTCAAATTAACGTTTACAGGAGCATTACTATTTGGATTGTGCGGTTGGTTATTTCCACTAGGAGCAATACAAGGCTGCTTATTGCTAGCATTACTACTTTGTCTGCTTACAGTAGAATTTGCAGATACAACAGGTGTTGAAATTACGTGTGAATTTTGCATTTCGGTATTCTGGGAATTCAAAGTTAATCTTGGCATTTTTTAAAAATTTTTCGAAAACCCTATATTTACTTTAAGACCTTTCGATTTATGTAAATATTTGTCACCTCAAACAATAATTTCTCTTATATAAAATTTTATTTTACGTAAAAGTTTAAAACAGTAACTGCAACAACAACGCATATACTTAAAAAGATAATAACTGTTTTAAAGCAATAAAACAATCAATAGCAGTCTAAAATAAAATTGTAGAACAACAACAATAATACTGCAGGCAAACTGATTTCTTCAGAACAACAACAACAATACTGCTTGCAGATGATATTCAGCCGAAAAACAACAAGTATTGCAGCAAAACTGTTTTATTGAATTCTTCTTCAATTTTGTATGAATTCCGCAAAATTTTTATTTTATTTTGCAGAAAATATGTTAAATATTTATTTCCTAAAATTTTACGTAATATATAATTGTAATAAAGTGTTTCCACTTTATTAAGAAGTAGTTGGGATTTTGTGTTTAAAATAATTTTATTTAGTTATAATTGGTTAAAACAAGGCAATATCGCCAGTGTTCGACCTCAGTTTTGCTATTCACAGTAGTCCACAAAGGTCTTCCTGTGTCTGAGCAATTACTATTTATTTTTGGTTTAAAAAAATTGAAAGAATGCGCATCTATTTTAAAATGATGTTTATTAATCAAAAGTTGCGTTAAGAGTGATAAAAAATTACTGGTGCATTTAGCTTATTTAGATTTAGTAAAATTACAAAAGTCGTCTAGTATAAAACAAAGATAATAATACAAAAACAAATATACATAAATAACGGAGATAGTGAGAAATTATACTTATGATATATTATACTCTCTCTTTGTTGTTTTTATATGAAATTGATTATTGATCATAATTATATTTTGTTACATTATTAAGGTGACCAGTACATAAACAAATAGGTTGGTTGGTTATCGTGGTAGTTCGCTGCACGCCAACAGTCAAGTAGAGTCTGTATGACTCCGTTTTGACAGGACCACATCACTCGTCAGCTTCCAGTGTATCTCAGAATAAAACAAGTAACAGTGCTATATTCGGCCGTGCCGAATCTTATATACCCTTCACAACGTGTAGTTATGCAATAAAAATTGTTTGTATCACCATTCATCCCATATAAAATACGTGCATACGTACACGTTAGAATAAATGTGGCATCGAATCCCAGCTGAGCCAAAAAAATTTTATTTTATTTTATTTAATATATTATTTATATTTTATTATTTTTTTTTTAATTTTTTTACAAAATTTTTTTAGAAAAATTTTTTTTTTGTGCTGAATTTCAATAGCGATTCATTCCTGGATATTTCCAAGAGATTGATACCATATACAGATCTGAGGAACATATAGTTGCTTCTAAAAGTTGATTTTAACCAAAACACGGACTGACGGTCAGGGCTTAATCGACTCCTCTATTCATAGGCTTTCAGAAAATATATACTTTATGGGGTCGGAAATGAAAATTGTAGAAATTACAAACGCAATGACAAAGCTATATATACCCTTGTGCACCACAGGTGAAGGGTATAATCAAAGAGTAAGGGTACTAGATCCACCCCGTGGCCCTGAGGTATCTCAGCAGATAATTCAGTCCAACTTCAGATATCGCAGAGAGGCCATCTAGTATATGTTCGCCCAGAAATCTTTGTCTCTTAGCCGCCAGTGCAGGACATTCGCAGAGAAAGTGGAAAACCGATTCCTCCTTCTCTCTATCCAGACAACTGCGACAATGGTCGTTCGATGGGAGTCCGAGCCGACTTGCATGTTTGCCTAACATCCAGTGACCCGTACATAAACAAATAAATGAAAACACATAAACAATTCAAACATTCAGGCAATAATGCAAATGAAAATATTACAATTCATAAAACAAGTAATAATTATATAATAATAAATAATAATAAACAAAAATATTTTATTCAATCTGTTACAAATTTATTTATTTATTTACTATTTGAAATTTTTACATTTACATACTTCACACACTTTATATTTATAGTTTTTGAATTTTATTTTAAAAATAAATTTTTCTTGTTATTTTTTAACAATTTATTAAAAATTTGTGAATAGTGTTTTTACATTACTATTGAAGTTTTTTATTGAACGAAGATTTAAGTTAGTTTTTTACAAAAACACTTTTTTATATTATAGTATGACTCAATCCAAACACTTGAATTTGGATTGTACTATATTGTTGTTGTTGAATCTTCAAGCACTTGAACTTGAAAATTAGGCAAATCAAATAAAACAAAGATTCTTGCTTATTAAAAAGAATGCCAAAATATTGTCAATTTTATTGAACTATTTATACTAAAATTAAAGACAAATTATGCTGATTTAAACAAATAAAAGTAAATGTAATTAGAGATGTTGACACAAAATAAATTTGAAATTAACCAATCATAATCAAATAAAAGAAAATATGTAATATGAGACGTTAAATAAAATAAACTTGAAATTGACCAATTATAATTAACGGAAATTTTATATATGCAATATTAGGAGTATTCACTTAATAGTACTTAACATTAAGGGTATTCACTATATATATAAACTATTATAAGAATAAACATCCTCCCCCGCGTTGAACGGATGTTCAACAAAGTTGAAGAGAAAACAAGGCAGTAACTATATCTGGGAAAATTGATCAAATTAGACATCTAGGATGAATCTATGAGCTTGTTGACGGGGCATTGGTATCGGTGTCACATTGCTATGTTGTAATTCGATGTTCTCGTGAGTGATCTCAGTGGTCGTTGGTTTATTCGCCTTATATATTTTCTTACATTTACCTAGCAGTGTGATGAGTGTCACCAAACTTAACGAAAGTGCTAGGTAGCTAACTGCATGACTATGTTCTTGGTGGGACTTAAGTTTGTTCGGTAAGTCCAAAATTTCTTGTTCCCTTAATGACTTCTGTAACGTTAGTAGCTCCTTTATGTTTTTGTCATCCGCGTTATTCAGGCTAATAGAAGTTGATTGATTCATAGATTGCGTACCATGCCCTTTTATCGATATTTCGGAGATCTTGCCAAGGCTTGTGTATGAGGATTTTATTATAGTAGATATAGCTCTTTGTCCATTCATAGTGACAAACTCATGTTTAAGAACACATTCTGGATGGAGCGCAAGTAAGCCGGATCCCCTTAACGAAAGATTGATAATGTCTCTGTTACAAACAGCTGTTGCCCGTGATGGCGACGAAGTGGCATATATCCACTGATTTCGTTTGTTAAGTGGAGTCCAGTTAGCGGTTGAGTTTTCAATTTTGCAAGTCGGTATTGTTTTGTTATTATACAAATTTTTTTCACATTCACATATCTCTGAACCATAACTGTATCGTATATTAGCGTTTGAGCATATGAACCTGTCTTGTTTTATGATGTCGCAGGAGTTTAGCTCTGACCTTGTAAGAAGTATATATTGTTTACGGGATGCCTTTATACCCAAGAAAGTAGTACATGGCTTGATGGCTACCATGTTGTTGTTTATTGTGTTAGGTACAGGAGTCAGATATAGCAGCATAAACTCCTCATCTTCAATTAACGGTAGAGTTATTTTGAACACTGCATGTTGATGAGTGAGCCTACCTTGAACCTTCATCAAACTAAATAGTTGTAGAAGCTCATCCCCTTGAGTCACGGGAAGTCTGGCTGACATTGGTGCATGTAGTTTTATCTGATCCATTCACCTTGTAACTGGTCTGGGGTTAGTAATAATGGACTGAATTTTCCGTGATGCGTATCTATGAGGGTGTTGAGAATTGCTGACTGAATTTCTCTTACGTTGTTTGCAATTAACGTTAATTCTAAGACTCCAGAATTAAATAGTTGTGTAAGTTGTACTTAAACTAGCCAATTACCGAGTTTTTCCATGGTTTCTGAATAGGTTTTTATTTTCTGCTCTAATTGCTCAAACCTTGCCTTAGCTGCCATTTGATTTTGTCGTATGATATTAAGTGTAGAATCAACAACTGATGTTTGATTTTTGAACAATTTTAGTAGAAATGACTCATATTCTTTTACTTGTTGAATTGTATCAGATATTTGGTCAGCATATTCTGAGTCTAATATTCCAAATAATGAGTGAGCAACATTTCCAACTATATTCAGTGCTCCTCTTTTGCTTCGTAACTGTCGATTCTCTAGCTGCAACTCACCTTCTAGTAGCTTGAAGTGATTAATGATATTCAGACATGATTCGTTTTGCCTTATCATTTTACAAAGTCCTTTTAACGACTTTGTGCCATTGGTCAGACTTGATGTTTCCGACCAGTAAGTGTTCAAGTCATAGTAGACAAGTATATTCCATTCAGTAGTTGACATGACGGTGGTACCAATTTGCTCAAAATGAATTCCTAACTTTGTTCCAAATTTCTTATTTTCGACTGGGTTTCCAAATACTAATGGTAGTAGAAACATTATTATGAATAATGCCAGATTGAGAGGATTTGTGCAAGTTTTCTTTCTTTTGACCTTGGGTTCTTCATTGCAGTCAGAGGAGAATTTATCGACAGTTTGATCATTATCATCCGTATCAATAACAGCTGCCTTGGAATCTTGATCGATGGGTAGAAGAGCCAGACGGTGTATTGGCCGTTTGAATATTCCATTAGCAGATTTTATTTCTACGACTCTAACGACACCATCATCACCAGGGTGAATTTGCACAATTCTCGCCAAGGGCCATTTCATAACTGGTAGGTTGTCTTCCTTGACTATTACCATGTCTCCAATTTTGATGTTAGGATACTGTTTAGTCCACTTATAACGTTGCTGGAGCTGGTTTAGGTATTCAGTAGACCATCGTTTCCAAAACTCTTGTTTGAGATGAGAGACAAGCTTCTAATGAGATAGGCCTGATACCCTCGCTGGAGTTGCGCTGCTGTCTATTTGCGATGTGAGCGCCTCACCAATAAGAAAGTGACCAGGAGTTCGTGCTTCAAGATCATTTGGATCATTGGACATTGGCGTCAATGGGCGAGAGTTAAGAATCGCCTCAATTTCTATTATAGTTGTTTCCAGTTCTTCCTGTGTTAGAGATGCTGATGCAACACTGCGTAATAAGAGATGTTTTGCTGATTTCACTGCAGCTTCCCATAACCCGCCAAAATGTGGTGCTCGCGGTGGAATAAAATGGAATTGAATACCCCTTGAGCTGAAAGTGGAGACGATTGCTTCCTGTCCCTTATCGGAATAGATGCTTTCAGCTAATTCTGACAGTTGATTTTTAGCACCAATAAAATTCGTGGCGTTGTCAGAATATATTGTTACAGATTTATTTTTAAGTAGCTTAATTTACATTATAATTTATTTTAGTTGTAGTAGTTTAAGTTACTGTTGTTAAAATGTTGTTTGTTATTTTGTGTAGCATACTTTTAGGCACTTCTATTATTCGTGCATATTACTTAACGTCTTAATTTAAATTTAACGGTTTTCGAATGTACTAGAATGTACATACGAGAACTTTGTCGAATGTTACCGAACACCACTATGTTACTATAAATAGCCGAACAACACAGCTAACGTGATCAGTATTACAATAGAGCTTGTAAAGTGCGTATCAAAGTGAGTTTGATAATAAAAGTGTATAACTATAAGTGTAATAAGTAAAGTGATATAAAAGCAATCTTTGAGTGTGTTCAAGTAAATAAAGTGCTCTTACTTTTAAAACTAATTTCAACTGTTTGTTTTGACTGCAATAAAAGAACTCAAAAGGTTTATTTAAAGGAAATAATCCAACGTTTATAAAAGGTATAAACGCAACAATATGTTTTGACACCGACCTCGTCGGCTAATGAAGCGTTTCAATGCACCAATGCATGCTTCAGTTGAAAGATCGGTTACCAGTTCAAGATGTGTTGCCTTAGTTGCAAAACAACAAAAGACAGCTATATACGCCTTGGTTGGCCTTTTACCTCTGGTCTTGTAATGAATCCAAAATGGTCCACAATAGTCAACTCCTGCATTAATAAAGGGGCGAGCAGGAGTGACGCGAGGTTGAGGTAAATTTCCCATGATTTGGTGGATTAGTTGTGGCCGTGCCCTGATACATCTAATGCATTTCTGGACTGTTGCTCGAGCCATAATTTTGCCCTTTATTGGCCAAAATCGTTGTCGTATAATACATAATAATGCTTGTGGTCCGCAATGCTTGTTTTCTTCGTGAACCATTGTGAATAGAAGTTTTACGATGGGATCATTATAAGGAATCAGCATTTGGTGTTTCGCATCGTATGGTATGGATGTTGCCTCTAAACGGCCCCCTACTCTTAGTAAATTGCTAATTGAGCTCATTTTTTCAACCTCGTTGTATCTCTGAAGTTGTTCGATTTCTTGTGTAAAGTCAGCAACCTGAATTTTGTGGATAATTAAAGAGAGTGAATTATCTATTTCTCTTGAAGTCAAGGATAATTCCCTTGGACGATTCATCTTCGGTATCCTTAAATTGCTTACAAATCGCATAACATATGCTAGAATTCTCTGCAGTGGTAGTGAAATAAAGGATTCTTGATTCAATTTGAAAATTAAAATTATATTGGGGACACAAAAAAGTCTTTTCGCATTTTTATTGAACTCTTTGTATTTTTACGTTTGTAAACATAGATTCCTAAAATTAGTGTTTTTTGATCCGAGGTCTAAATCCTAAAATTATAGACGACCAAAATTACTTTTTCTCTTTTTATATATTTTGTATACATAGAATTCTGAATAAAGGTAATAATAAACCAAGTGAAAGTTTTAGTGAAGGAAAAAATGTTACTTTTATTATTTTTAGGGTAATTTTTGCAAAATATGAATCTTAATTTTTGAAACTCAGTAGCATTGATCTTGCTTTTAGTTAGGAAATATATGCCCGATATATCCTTACTCTATTTTTTACTTTTCTAAGTAAATTTATTCAGAGATACAAATTTTCATAAATGGAACCAAAATTATTTAATATTTAAAAATAGAATTTGAGTATTCAATAAATAGTAAGAACTGCGCTAACGAAGTAGCGGGTTAAATGCTAGTAAGGATATACATACGACATAATAATTATTGAGGAATTTTTATTTGTTTAACTTGTCCATTTATTAAGTATTATATAATATAAAATATATATAATAAAGCTTTTTTCATAAAAAATACTGTTTTATAAGATCCTTAAAATTTTAAAATTTTTTTAATTAGACCGTAAATCATAATATGTATGCATGTACATACAGTCTGTTAAGAATGAGTTTAAACCTTAAAAATCAACATTTGTTAATTGAGTTTTACTATTTATACCGACTTTTATTCCTTAGGAATGTGGCTTTTGGAAAAATCTTAAAAATATTAATTTTTGGTTCTTAAGTTTTTTTATGGCATTTTGAAAACAAAAAATTTGACGAATTTTGCAGGAACAAATTTTTTTTCGCCATTACATTTTTAATAACTCCGAAATAGTAATAGATATAAAAGAAATGTGTTTGGTTAGTTTAAGCAGAATTTTCCGATGCATCTTCTGATCCTCCTGCTCCTCCTCGGAGGATCCGTTTTCAAGTTATGACAAAATATATTAGGCAACCCAACGATTTAGAGAATGAAATATGCCACGCCTTTTACAGAAAATCCTTACGTACTAGAGAAAAACGGAAAACAGATTTGAATTAAGGACATCAAAATCAATATAGTCCACATACTTTTATTTCTAGCAGAGGCAGAAAATTTTTTTTTTGCGCAGTGTACTTTTGTTGCGCAGTGTAATTTTTTCAAAATCTGCCACTAGATTTCTTGTATAATACTACACTTAAAACTATCAAAACTAGAACTTTTAATTCAAAAAACACGTTTAATAATTTTGGCCAGCTTTTCAGGCCAAATACTCCTCTGTGTGTCGGCCCGATAAAATTATACAATGAACGGCGCCGGCTTACAAAAACATTTGCGGCTTGACTTAGCTGTTTAGCACAGGTCTCTGCTTATTAAATACGACAGCACAATAAACATAGCGTACAACAGTGATGGTATATGAGAATTTCAGTCTTGTGCCAAAATTTTAGCTAAAAAGTGCCAAAACATCTTAAAATTGCCATAACAAACATGTCATGTCTACATATTTAAAAAAATAAAATTCCATTTATTTAGTTTTATTATTATATATAAAAAAATTTTCGAACTTCAATATTTAAAAAAATTATGCAGATAAATTATATATAAATACTAGCTTGTGCCCGCGACTTCGTCTGCGTAGTTATCAGGATAAAAGGTAGACTTAGTATTAACAACAAAAACAAAAATATTTACAACACAAACAACCTGTTTAGGATGTGTTATGATGAGCTTGCCAACGACTTTGCGTTATTATCGCGATATTTGTTAATCTAGGTTGTTGTCTATTTATGTGCCGAATTTCATTTAGTTCTGTTCAGCCGTTTTTGCGTGATTGAGTAACAAATATCCAAACACACAAACATTCACATTTATTATATTATTATAGTAGGATTATTATTTATTAAATATACACATATGTAATGTTAAATAATTATTCCAAAATAGGGATATATTAAATATATATTGTTAAATAACATTAAATATAATATATAATTACATATTATAAAATTCTAGTAAAACCTCGTTTACAAAAATTGTATTTGTAACATTTGTTTGGGTAATTATTTTTAAGACATCACTGTCATAACAACATTTTGAGTTGGATTTTAATAAATCCTGAGATCAAATTAATGATGATAAAGTATTTACCTGAAGCCAAACACTAAATTCAAATTGAACTTCTTTAAGCAGAGCCTGCAAACAATTATTCTTTCCCATCATAACGAAACAATTATCCGATTAAGGGCCGTATTCATAAAAAATATTTTAGGTTTATAAAAGGCTTATTTGACAAATTTCTCTACAACATCTGTCAAATAAGCCTTTAATAAGCCTAAAATATTTTTTATGAATACGGGCCTAAATTTTTTATAGGAATTTCATTATCCTGTAAAACGTTCATAATGGCATTACAAATCGATTGATTGTAAAATCGATCAACACATTTTCCAACATATAAACGTACTAAAATGGCAAAATTTTTGATACTGTGCAGTCCGTAGTTTCGCATTTTAGTATTTACAACAGAGAGAAAAAGCATTTATTTATTATTATACAAAAATATATTTCTTAAAAACTAAGTAAAATTATATATTTTTAATTGTTTTAAAAATTGCCAAAATTTTATTGAGCGTGCCATAGTGCCATTAAACAATCAATAGTGCCAAAAATGGCACGATTGTGCCACTTTTGCCAACAGTGGCGTACAAAGTTCTATTATAATAAGACACTTTTTGTTTGAAAAGCAACAACATTTTTAAACTATTGTAAAATTTTAGGACAATATGACATGATAAGACACCTTGTGAATCACCCAATTGTTTCTTATATACCTTAAACTAACTATTTAGGAATGTGTAAATAACGGTAACTTAATGACAAAAAAAAAATATTTGATAATTGTATTTAAAAAGGAAATATTTGATAATAATAACTAAAAAGGAAATATTTGATACTTATATTTAAAAAAGGGAATATAAAAATAAAAATAGGTAAAATAAAATATAAAATAAAAAATAGGGATATTCATTTATGTATATTAAGTGTAATCGATTATATGTACATACATATAACTCTTGAAATAGAAAGTGTACAATTTTATGCATCAGTATTAGAGTATTGAAGAATTAGTGGGCTAATTAATTTTGATTTTTGCCTTTTTAAATGATTTTCGACAATCTTTATCGCATATAAAAGGCTTATTTTTCTTTAATAATAAATTTAAATTCCTTGTTATTAATACGAAATCCTTTACAAAACGCTGGTAACAATTACAAAAAGCTATAAATCTACTGACGCCATCAGCATATTTAGGAACGGGATAATTTTTTATGATGCTATTTTTTCCAGGGTCGGTACATATTCCCTTATTTGTAATTAAATAGCCCAAGTAAACAACTTCTGTCTTCATATAATGACATTTGTTTGTATTTAACTATAAGTTGTATTTTCTTGACCTCTCAAAAACCTTTGATAAGTTATCGTAATGATGTTTTATTCTACAACAAAACACGACGATGTCGTCTAAATACAAAAATGCTTATGTAGATAACCTGCTCAGAGCTATAGTTAACATTCTCTGGAAATTGTTAGAGAATATTTTTAAGCCAAATAGTAATGTGGTGAACTGAAAATGCCCATTACTTGTTAAAAATTAGGTAAGTGGTCTAGATTGTTCATCCAACTCTACCTGATGAAACAAACTTGTCATATGTAATGTAGAAAAGTACTTAGCTCTACCTTATTTGTCTAAAACATCTTAAATTTTTGTTAACGGAAACTTATCGCTAACTATTTTTCATTTAGCTTTCGAAAGTCAACCAGTAATGGTTATTTTTTATCATTCCCCGATTTCTTAGGTATCACCAATAATGGTGAGTTATATGGACTATCTTAAGGTTTTATGATTTCATCTTTAAACAGTTTGTCAACCTGTTGATTAATCTCACTCATCTGTGCCTCGGGCAATCTATCACTTTCTGTTTATATAAGTTATTCACCGTCTACATGAAAAATATCATTGAATTTTGTAACTATTAATCAACATCAATAACAATCAATGACTTTTTGGCTAGTGGGTTCACTGATTCAACATTTATTAATTTGAATTACTAGTACCACATCCTTTTCAGTTATGTTTAGTAATTTTATACGTTGTACACCAGTTGCCGATATAATGGTGTTGCCTACAAAAATTCCTGGAGATATCGACTTACTTAATACAATGCCCTCCCTATTAGTGCATATATTTATAGGTACTATTGGTTCTGAACGTGCAGGTATACAGATATCTGACATACGCATTTAGTACTTATTGGTAAAAAAAATTTCTCATCTATGTGCAATGATATTGTATATGTCTCAAAATCTATCTTGCACTTACATTTTCCTAAAATATCTCGTCCAATTATTCCATCAATCGAAATTGGAAAATCACTACTAACTATTTATGACCTTCTAAATGTAATTTCAAATATGCTGTACCAATACTCTCAGTTGTGTCCTGAGTAATCCCACAAAGTAACGAAGTATTACTCTTATCAACATTTCCTAGCTTACAAATTGATATATCTGTCCCCGAATCAATAGAAAAACTATAATATCCACTTACACTTACAATTTTGGATAATTTTGGCTTTGGACAACATTCTTTGTTATCCTGCCCCTGTCTACTATTTCTATAACCTCCTCCTAACTAACGCCACTGCCCTAACTTATATTTATGTTTATATACATAGAAAAAAGTGTTATAAATACCCTATACTTATATATGTATTTCTTATGTTACTCTACAGTATATGTTCACCTTTAATATTTTGGATCGTAGGCTACAAATTTGCACAAAAAGTTGTTAAAGTTAATGGTTCGGTAATTTGAAAACAAGTAAGACTTCGGGTTTGTTTAACCCGGGATCTCCACGTAGCAATTTTCATTGCTAAGCATAAGCAAAAACGTCGGCAGAATAACGGCACTTTATTGCTAAAGTATGTTTATTTTTATTAGGTGGAGAACACGACACAAGTAATTAATTTATAAAATTTAATACTTTCATTTTATTTATTTATTTATTTGTTTTTTTTTAATATCTCACTCTAAATTATTATCAGGTAAAATTATTTTAATTTTCCTTTCTTTCTGCAAGAAAATCAAACGATTTTAACAGCTTATTACAGCAATAACACTGCTCTACAAAAAATCATTTATTGTCTTCCCGTTAATTAAAACTATGTGGAATATATGGACTTTGATACGCTGAACTCAAATCCGTTGTCGGTTTTTTTCCATCAGATCGGGATTTTTTTATGGGCGTGGACAATTTTATCCCCTAAATTAGACAGGTACGGACACATATTCCATCCTAACTCGAGAACCAGTCAATATTAGGTACCTGCGGTAAATTGAAAATAAAGTCCACATAGTTTTATTTAATGGAGGATTTTGCTGTTGAGCAATGTAATTGCTCAAGCAATCAGCAGAGCAATGATTGCGCAATAAATTGCTACATATAGCAATTTCTGGTCTACACGTAGCAATCTCTATGAACGTAATCAGATTTGACAATTTCGGTAATAACAAGTAAAAGTGCTTGATGGTGCCCTTCACCATCATGTACACAGGTATAATCCAGCATCGTAGCTTAACCTATATTTCATGTTATATGACATTTTTCCTTATTATTTCCGACGCCATCCTTGATTTTGAATTTTTACGTAGTTAACTGTATTCTACTAGTAAGTCATTTAATTTGATACCCATATTGATGGGATTAAAAAAATTTGATCCGAAAGTTTGTTTTAGACGCCATCTTGGATTTTTAATTTTTTATTAATTTACTGTTTTCTACTGGTCAAGCCCTTTTATTTGATACCAATATTGAGGGGGTTCTAGAAGTGACATTTAAACATACCAGATTTGACCCATTTATAAATTTATTGACCGCATTTTGTAGTGGCGGCCAACATGTTTTTTTATAGTGCTTATATTGCGCTAGTCAAGTCCTTTCAGATGATACCAATATTGACGCTTTCGGTTGTCTACAAGCTGAAAAAAATTTGATTTTCGTTTGTAAATTTTTGGAATATATATTTTTAAAAAAAATTTTTGACTATAACACTTTACCGATTAAAGACTGATTTATCTAAAAATTTTCAGGAATATCTCTCTAGGCATATTATATCTAAAAATAGTAACAAAGGTACCTATAAATTATTCTATGGCTGAAAAATTTTAATTTTGGTGGTAAAAATATTGGAAAAAAACAGAGGCAATCGCGTTTATTTGCTCATATCTCAGAAAGTTATTGGGCGATTTTACTTCATTTCAACAGCGATTCATTCCCTGATATTTCCAAAAGATTGATACCATACACAGGTCTGAGAAACATGTGGTTGCTTCTAAAAGTTGATTTCAACCAACACACGGACAGACGGTCAGGGCTTAATAGACTCCTCTATTTATAAGCTTTCAGAAAATATATGTATACTTTATGGGGTCGGAAATTAAAATTGTAGAAATTTCAAACGGAATGACAAAGCTATATATACCCTTGTGCTCCGCAGGTGAATGGTATTAAAATTGCTACGTAGAGACCGAGCGTAAAAAGCGACGTTAAGGTTAAAAAATATCATTTGGAAATTTGTAGTAAAAAGTTTGTGTAAAAAACTTTAACTCTTCTTTGTACATTTGAATATAGAAAAGTTTCAAAATTCTTTTTAATAAATACTTTATTTAAAAGTTATATTCAATATTTAAATATAGGAAATATATGTATATAATTAAATTAATAATTAATATAAACTAAAATTTTAAAATATGAAATTGTTTAATAAAAACATTAAGTGTTCAAATGTTAGTTTGAACATGGCGCCGGCATTGGCCTTAGGCCAAAGATGATGTGGTGTATGTGACACATAAAACTTGCGCTAAAGATTTAATTGCCTCTACATGTACCTTATCATCTAACGTTGTTGACAATGTTGTTGTTGTATAATCGGTTGTGCTGCAGTCGATGCTTGATGACGTTACTTTTTAGCTTTTTTTTTCTTTCTGGAATCGTTTTCTCTTTGATGACTTGGGTGCAGCAATCTATAGTGAAGCTTATCATCTCTCGAGTATGTCCATGGAGGTGTGTGACCGACCGGCATAACTTCTTGCTAAATAGTTGTAACAATTCCTATGACGATCGACTAACTCCTAACGCTAACAGACCTTCAATATTAAAAATTGTCGACAAAACCTCAACGAGTGACAACCTTTACAATTCAGATGCTATTTGGCTTACGACGTGGCAAATAATATTTTAATTGATTGCCTTTGTTATGGGTTTTTCGAGTAGTTGTTAATATGCGATTCGTTTTGTAAAGAAAGTGACAATAAGACCACGAAATTTTGGATATTAATAAGAGAGGATACATGTTTTTTGATTTTAAATAAATGCTGAAAATTTAGAGAATTTTGTTTCTGTGATTTGGTAATTATGGTGTGTCGATACGACAATTAAGTTTTATAGTAGGAACCAAATCTACAAAAGCCTTTTATGCTTCCTATATCGTATAAGCTAATATCTACAATAAATGTAGGGTTTTCATGCAACTAGATTTTAATAGTTTTGACGTAATCTGTAGCATTATGATTTAATGATTTTTGGTTTCTTTTGCGAAATGGAGGAGGCAAAGTTAAACAATGGTGCGAGTTATTACTCCTGTCGCTGTATATTATCAGATCCTGGATATGTTCTCTCAATTCTTCCCAAACACCATTCATGGGGTGGTAATAAACCATCTATTATCCACTGCAAGATCATCAACATTATTGTTTTGAGATGGGTCTGTTCATTTAGTTCGCTTGTGTAAATAGTTGAGATAATCTTCTTTTCACCATATGGAAAATTGATGATGTATTGCTTTTAATTTTTCCTATCGATTAATTAGAGATATGTCTTGAACGCTTTGTTCTGAGAATGCCATTTAGGGCGTCTCTCTTCAAAAATGACATGGATTTATTGCGGTCAGATTAGTAGGATATTCGGAGAGCGCTGATATTAGGTGAGAGTTAAGAACGCCTTCAATTTTAGCTCACACAGTAGCCAATTCCTTGAAAGTAAATTTATGTGCCCTGCAACTCGTTTAAAATGTTATTTGAAACTTTTTACGATGGCTGCCCATAAGACATATGAAGAGCGTGTAATGGTATAAAGTTCCACTCAAATCAATAAATAATATGCCTTTGAGCTGCATTTTCGATAAAAGCCGAAAACGAGAGTTCAAGTGATCTACTACAGCCGGCGAGAAAATTTTTTACATTATCAGTTACTACCCTTTGGGGTAAGCCTCACCTCACAACAAATCGAATAAACACGGCTTCAAATGCCGCAGATGAGAAGTCTGAACAAGGGTTTCAATGTATTGCTTTGGTGCTGAAACAAACGAAAACACTGACGTTACCTTACCCTGTATTTACACACGAAAATGATTTCATGAAATTTCTGTATACGTATTATAAATAAAAATTTCTATGAAATAGACTACTTTCAAGTAAATTTCTTGTGCGTTTACACAGGAAAGTGAAATTTCATTTTAAAAATGTCGTTGAAGCGAAGAGTCGCAAAATTGCTATACATTTTACATTTATGCGTTTAATTTGCCTCCATTTTTTTTACTACCTTTAGAGTGACCAAGAATATTTCATACACAAATGTAGAAAAAACTAATTTTTGTTCATTTTTAATGAAATTATAGTTTTAAAATTACATCAATATTATTCTTTATGTATATTTGAAGAATAAATATTATAAATCTTTTCATATATATAAAAATAAGTTGTATTAACAATTATTATTTTACCACAATCCTGTGAATTTCTATAAGTTTTATTACTAGGCAATAGTGTTTACCATTTGACACTTTACTTTCTTGAAAACGTCAAAGTTTACTTTCTTGAAAAAATCGTTGAAATCTGAGTGGAAAGTAAAATAAATGTGAGTGTGTTAGTGAAGAAGTATGAGTGTATTGCGAATTTCATGAAATTACTTTCACCCCTTTCTCACTGGGCAAGTCATTTGCGCAAGTGACTTGCTCAAGTCTTGTGTTTATAGACAAAAGGGGTAAGGTCGGGTTAAGAGGAAGAAATTTGCTCATATTTGAGTACATACTTGCCTGTACTCGGCAAGTACGAGCAAGTTTTTGTTGAGAAACCAAAAATAAAAAAGAAATAAAAACAAACAAGAGTGCTATATTCGGCCATGCCAAATCTTATATACCCTTCACAACGTGTAGTCATGCAACAACAATTGTTTATATCACCATTTATCTCATATGAAATACGTACATACATATAAAAAACAAACATATATAAAAACATCCAATTGTAATATTATAAATTTAGTTTACTAATGTGTCTAAAAAAAGATAAATTAAAAGAAAAATTAAATATAAAACAATAAAAATTTGAATCTATATATATAAAAGTGAAACTCTGTGTGTGTGTGTGTTAGCTATAGACTCCGAAACTACAAAACCGATCGGGCTCAAACTTTGGTAAGTTGTTGTACACATACCAGGGAGTGTTTATGGGTGAAAAAAAGTGGGCGGAGCCACGCCCATAAAAAATTAAATATCAGTTTTAGCTACTTGCACTTGACCGATTTTTCTGAAACTTTGCACACATATCGAGCTGTTATGACTAAATAATTTCGTGATAAGAAAAGTTGGCGGGGCCACGCCCCTAAAAAATTGTTAATTTTGAGGTACTTGCACTGGACCGATTTTTCTGAAACTTTGCACACATATTGAGCTTGCATGGGTTTATAATTTCGTGATTGAAAAAGTGGGCGGGGCCACGCCCATAAAAAATTACTTATCAGTTTTAGCTACTTGCACTAGACCGAATTTTCTGAAACTTTGCAAACATACTGAGCTATCATGACTTTACACTTTCGTCCTTAGAAAAGTGGGCAGTGCCACGCCCATAAAAAAAGGTATCATTTTGAGGTACTTGCACTGGACCGATTATTCTGAAACTTTGCACACATATTGAGCTGTTATGACTTTACAATTTCGTGATTAGAAAAGTGGGCATGGCCACGCCCATAAAAATAATTATAATTTTGAGGTACTTGCACTGGTCCGATTCTTCTAAAACTTTGCACACATATTGAGCTGTTACGACTTTACAATTTCGTGATTAGAAAAGTGGGCAATGCCACGCCCATAAAAAATTATAATTTTTAGGTTTTTGCACTTGATATTCAATTAAAATTTAGAATGCATTTCGATTCATTAAGGGGCGTAGCAACGCGCGCCGGGTTTGGCTAATAATATATAAAATAAAAAAAATTTTTTGGCTCACTCTAACAAGTATACCACGTTTGTATGTATGTGTAGATAATTGATAATTGTAGAAATTTCAAACGGAATGACAAACCTATATATACCCTTTTTCACTGTGTGAAAAGTATAATAAGTAAAAGAGAACGAAACTTGGGCAAGTCAATTGCTGAATCTGAACGTGAAAGCAAGTTCAAAGGAAAATAAAAAACTATCTTGCGCAAGTGACTTGCCTAGTGAGAAAGGGGTGTTTCATGTGTAAAGTTAAACATATTGTGATTTTCTGAACTGCGACGCACAGTGGCGCCTTTTGACTTTTTTCGTTGCAAAAATCATAACTTTTGAAATAATCAAGATATTTTAAAGATTTAAAAAGATATTGACTGAGGATACTTTAGGCTTACAAAATACTGCTAAAAGTACAGGGTGCTCCAAAAATTGCGGTTAAAATAGGAAAAATGTTTCAATTAAATATTGACATGTTTTTTTAAATATAAGTTTTTTATTTGTATCGCAAATACACATTTTTATTTAAATCTTAGTAAATTTATATAGAGTAACTAGTTTAACCCGATGCGCTTTGCAATGCACATTGTTCAAATCCGAAAGTTTAAAAAAACACTTTAATATTACATGTTAAACCAATATAAAATTTTTTTATTTCTATTACAGAAACACATTTTTAAATTATTTTTAATATTAATAAATTTATGCTATAAAAATAATGTTATATAGTATATATTTTATTTATCTAGACTAATTGGTTTTTATTAGATAGTTCTCCTTGAAAAAGTCATTAACATTGGGAGCGTTATCTAACAGACTTGACATATCGGAGCTATAAATATGTTCTTCCAAGTCCTTTCGAGATCTTATCGTATGTCTTCGTGTTGAAATTAGTGGGTCTGAAAAGGCCGCAAATATAATGAAAAGGTCTGCATTTTGTCTATTCCGTGTAATTTTGCAAGTATTTGTGTATCTAAATTTTTTTGTAGTGTTTGCTTTGGCATTCCTGGGCTTCTTCTGACAACTCTCCAATCGGTAACCATTGATATTCAATTAAACCTTTAGCATAAGCCAAAATCTTATGAACTGTAGAAGTAAGTTTTTTTCAGGGTATATTTGAGCTAAAATTTGGGCAGTTTTTGATGCATAATCATCAAACTTTGGGCCATTTATCATTTCTCTAGAGTTTATAACATTTAGGATAACAATCTAGAGTTTATAACATTTAGGATAACAATAATTCGGGCTGTTACCTCATCATTTTCAAAAAATGCTGTGGACATATTACCATCGCTAGTATTTCCATACTCCTGCTTGGGACAGTCTACTTTCAGCCCAATTTTGTATAATTTTTTTTCGAGCAGATAGTTTTTCTTTTTGTTTTGCGTTCATATCAAAATATTCACCTTTACGCGCTTCACGCTAATTTTAAAATAAATTCCATGCATCTAATTCTGGCATGTAATGGAGAAAGTTCATATTCATAATTTTGCTCATCACTTGAAAGTCTTTTTGTGACTTTTTGCAAATTGCACACATTAAAGTTAACGAGGTATCTGTTATTACATTTAAGACTTTGCCATCAATCATTGTAAGAAAAAATTCATAAACACTCTTTTCATTCTTTATTTCAATAACAGAAGGTGTTAGTTCCGAAATTTGCTTTTTTTTTATCGTTCACTGTAGATTTGAGGATTTTTCCAATGCTCAGCGATTTCACTTCTCAGTCGTAAAGGAACTACAGAAGCCATAAACATTTTTGTATCTGTAATAGTTGTGTCATTTGTCGATAATTTTTGTTTGTAAGCACTTTGACCGGATGATCCAACACATCCACACTTATTTATCAATGTAAGCCTATCTGGAAGTGATTCTGCTTCCTCTTCAGGCAAACTTTGAATAAAGCGTTTTGCTGTATGATCCATTAAGTCTTGCAGTTTTACCTCTACCGATACTTCAGTAACCTTTACATTAGGTGGCACTGCTTCTTTTTTGGCAGATGTAATCTTTTTGCATCCAGGAAGAATATTTACACTATGATTCTCTAAAGAGCTTCGTAAAATATAATATATCTCCTTTGATAATCCCAATTCCATATACAACGATAAGGCGTCTTCTATATTATACTGTGTGGGTAAAGCATTTGGTGGAGTAGGAATACTCCCTTTGATTCTCTGCAGTCGTAATGACGGACCTTAATTTATCTTTATCTTTTGCAAACTTAAGACATAACGCTTCTGAAAGATACGATTTAGATATATCTCTTGTGGCATTTTCAAGTTTACGTTTTCTTGTGTACTCAAAACACTCGTCTATAGTTTTGCAGGTCTTCCTCTTTTGCTGTGAGAGGATGTATGCGGTTCTTCTTCTGTTCTGTTACTGATCACAAGTTTTAGAAAGTACAAACTTTACTGGCTGCATTATACAATTGCGGTTTAATTTATACCCAAAAATTAAAAAAAGGGTTTAAACTACTTAATTTGAGCAAAAAAAAAAATAATAAATTTCATATCTACCTGCAGTTTATATTTTAAAACTACCTGCCTACTTTTATAACAGGTGTTTTTAAATTTAAATAAATAAAAAAAAAATTGCAATAGTTTGCTGCAGTGAAAAAAAATTTGGAAGCCCTTTTTTATTTCTTTTCACATTTTGCACACATCTTTGTTACATACTTTAAAAATGAGGTTGTAACAGTATTATTTTAAGGCATCTGCTAAACATTTTACTACTTCTTTTAATAAAAAACAAAATACTAAAAAAGCAGTAATCAAACGCCAATGTTTCTGACACTTTAATTCTAAAGTGCATCTATTTTTTCAAAATCACCCTTTTTTTTGCTTTCTTAAAAATTGTCGACTTTGAGCAGCTCCACAAACTATAATTTTTATGCAATTAAGGAAAACGTTTTTGAATTGCGATCCGTAAGTAGTTGTTTATACGATGTTTTCATTCATTTCACAAAATTTTGTCATGAAATTTTGTATTTTTGCCACGAGTTTTAAGAAAAGGCGCTACTATGCGACGTTTCCAATTCACGTATTACCTTTTTTAACAGTGGTTTCAGTCTAAGTATGTAAAAATCACCTTGTACTGCTCTGTATATCTGACTGCATTCCGCGTGACATTGAAATTTATGCAAATAGGTATACAATTGTAAAGATTGTAAATTACCTGGTAGAATTATAGGGTATCGTTCCGAATAAAAGAGAGATGATTCAGATATCCTTCCATTTACTCTCATGACTGAGTCTTGATCCAGAAATGCGTTCAGACTTTTGAGAGAAGTTTTGTTTGATACAGTCTTACAAAATTTAAGACAGTTGTATTTTGCTGGATAAAAAGTTAAAATAATGGGCCTTGGTTTTGCAAGTTTAATTTTTTGTTGAGTTAAATTGTAATGGTTACTATCACCATTTGGGATTTGCCTCTTATGAATTTGTTAAAAAGTCGAAAAATTTAACAAATAACTCTCAAAGCTTTTGCGTATGTTTGGTATTGAAAATGGGCTAAATCGGAACATTAGGAAGAGAGGTATAGCTAGTAATGCAAGAGAAGGTCAAAAGAACCATGCCCTTCTAACATCGAATAAAATGCAATTGTGTCCAAACGCATTAACGTAGAGCCATGAAACTTCGAATGTATATTTCCTGAGTAAAAAAAAATATTTTTCCCTGAAAATTGCTAAATCTGTGCATTAGGAAAGGAGTTATAGATCGAAATTTACGAAAGTTAATACAGAGCAGTGTGTTTTTCGGTATATTCAAAATTTAAAACATAATAAAACTGACAAAAAATGTACGATTCTGAAATTTTGAAAAATATAGCTTTTCAAAAGACCTGTCATAACGGAAAATAAAGGTAGCACGCCCACTTTAACACCCGACTCCCATATAATGCTTTATCTCAAATTCACATAATTTCTCTGTGAACAAAGATTTTGAAAGAAGAAAGGACTCTGTATTAAAATATGTAAGTTGATTTTATTAGCGGAAACTACTTTGACACGATTACTTCCACTTTAACGCCAAACTCCTATATAAAGCTTTATCTTAAATTCTTATTATTTTTATATGGACAAAAATTAAAAAAAAGAAGTCTGTAATGGACTATCTAAGTTGAATTCAAACACTTATAATATAAAATTAAAGGTAGGAGGTGTCATGCCAACAAAAAAGGTAATATTATTTTTTAACTACCTCTGGGTGCCAAATTATACTCTTCAGGTTTCATAAAAATACAACATTGTAAATAAAGAGTCAGCAGTATCATGTCTAATATGTAAAGTACAAGTACATAGAATTGTTGGTGTATATTATAAATTCGGCACACCCGAATATAGTGCTCTTACTTGTTTGTATATGTCAGTGAATACAAAACGATATTTTTTGCCATTGAGTATTATTGCCATTAAATTACCTTAAACTAGAGGTCCTTTGTAAAAGACATATTTAAGTGAGAGTTTTAATTTAGTTCACCTTGAGGCGTTAAGTACAACTCTAACTATGGTTGTCTTGTGTTTTGGTCGTTCAACAGCGTGATTTGGTAAATTATATGTATAGTATTTACAATGGGATAAAATTTCTTGGGAACTAGATTCTTCCTTGTGCCCTAGACTTAAATATTCTTCTAAGACGGCATTATATTGTGTTTGTAATTCAGGATTTTTAGACAACGTCTTTTCTTTTTTATAGTATTGTTCAAGGGCTATGAATCTAGAAGATCCCAGGAATACGTCTTTGAGAAATTATGTCCTAAATGGTAATCTTACTATATATATACTTGTACCACGAGTGGTTGTCTGGACATAGAATTTTTCACAAAATTCATCATCAGTTGATTTTTTGTAGTCTGATGGAACTTCTTTATCTACCTAAATCTTTTCTAAAAGCGTAATAAGTTTGCTTTTACACGTTCCAACTTCAGTTGTAAATGATTAAATGGGTTCAATGGCTATTAGGCCACTAAGTACCCAGCCAAATATAGTTTTATATGCTGGAGCTTTTTCGCAATATTTTTTTTATGCCTTAAGATTAATATAATGTTTGTAATCGTTTTCTAAAATTTAATCTATTTGGGAAGACCGCATATATTGTGTTCGTAATTCAGGATTTTTAGATAACGTCTTTTCTTTTCTAGAGCATTGTGCAAGGGCTATGAATCTAGAAGATCCCAGGAAGACGTCTGTGGGAAATTATGTCCTAAATGGTAATCTTACTATATACATATATACCATTTGTATCACGAGTGGTTGTCTGGGCATAGATTAATATACTGTTTGTAACCGTTTTCTAAAATTAAATCTATTTGGGAAGATTTATAGAAAGTGGAGTCGGCTATATCAAAATTTTTGATTTCCTCAGTGTAAGAGATTTTAAACAAGCATGTTGGTAGTTGGTAGTTTTCATATTTGATCTTTTAACATAGAGTATGAGTTCATATTCCTTATTTGCTATTTTTAGATAGATTTCAAAATGAGACTTTTGATAAAGGAGCTAAAGGCGTTTATTAGTTCTTTCAAATAAGAAAGTTCGTTGAGAACCAGGATCAATTAAAGCCCTTATAGTGAGTAGCTCACCTCTAAATTATACTTGCACTATTGCAGTCGTTAATAAAATGCTGTTTTTGCTTGTAGAGCAATTGGCTTGAAATGTTTCGAGGTACTAGGCTTTTCGCTTTGTATTTCGATTATTTTTCCATTTGGATGTGAGTTTTGGGGTTGGGTGTTTTCATTTATAGTATTTTGGGAAATTTCCTTATCTATTAAAGTTTTTGAGATCCCTTAGCTAAATATGTGAAGAAGAGTGTGATGGGATTTCTTGCAATATAGATATGTGCCTTTAATTTTGCACTTTGCCTTAATATGGTTATGTCCCAAGCAATTGTTGGAGTAGTTATTTTTAAATACTAAATATCTTTCTTGTAAATGTACGAAAATGTGGGCATATTCATAATATATGTTTCTTATTACATAACTTACACGACGGGTTTAAGTCTTCTTGGGATACAAATGTTCGTATTTTTGGAGCTTTATAAAGACAGATGAGTTTCTGATGATCGTAAAGCGTTCTGCAGCTCCGTATCTGTCTACGAAAAACTGTGACATTTGGAAGTTCACGAGGGGATATAAGCAATTGTTCCCATAAATCGAATAAGAATTGGATCCCAATTGTCGACTGCAACTCCAAGAATTGCTAAGGACTTGTTGACAGCCGATTGAATTTTTCTAATGGATTTGCTGTCCTCATTAGTACCGCGAGGAATATCAGAGAGAATTTTGATCTGGTTATCTACTAGAACTCGCATTCTATGACAGATCGAAACTACTATGGGATAAGGGATATCCTTTTACTATGTCACCAGCTTCACCTCTTGTTTTTTTGCGAAGGTGGTTTAATTTTGTGATGGTTATGAACTTTGGGTGATTAATGTACACTGCTGTGAACATATCACGAAACGAGAGCCACTGTTCGTAACTACCTTTAAATATCTCTGTACCACAAGGAGGAGGTTAATACAATCACTTAAATTATCAGGCACCATGATTTGCATAAAACCTTGTGACGGATTGGAATTCCTGTAAGTCGACTGAAATCCTGGGATATTTGTTGAATCTAAGCGAGAGACTTTTATTAAGACCATTATTTGAGATGAACAATGATAATATGCACTTGTACAATCCTCATATTCGCTTTTTGCTTGTATTTTAATTTTAGAGTCAACTAAGTAACTTTGCCACAACATAACATTTTTATAATAAATATCTAATTTATTCCATCGTCTTTCAAAGTCCTTGAGCTTAACTCCCAGAACCGATTTATTCTGGTCTTCTATTTTCACTTTGTTGAGTATATCGGTTAACTGGAGTAAGTGTTCGCAGTAGAAATCCATCATTAGGAGAGGGTTCGGTTACATTATTAGAAGTATGTAGATGTTGTCGATGTCATGTTGCAAGGGATATGAAAGAGACACCTAAAGAGTGTCCACTTCCAGCAACTTATGCAAAAGTTTTTTTCACTTTTGCAAACCTTTTTGTCTCGTCAGCTTTCGCGTGTCGTGCCCTAGGTCCTTTGTTCAGATACGTCCCCTTTCGTATCTGAAATCGTTCAGAGTTCGAAAGCTGATTAGCCTTAAACTTCTTCCCCGGACCTTCCATTTTATTGGTCGTGCCCTCACCTATGAGACTATCGGACCGATTTGACACCATCTCAGCAGCCTTCACCTGCCTACGACGTCTTCTTTTCTGTCTCTGCTTATTGCTTTTATCCAATTGCTGAGACTTCAAACTCGCGCCGAAGTCAATGGCTCCTGCATTCGAAATAGGCGTTTCCACTCCTATCGGGGTAGACCCATCCAATCCCATCTGCATTTCCGCTATCGATTGGAGTGTTATCATAAATTAACCTCAACCTATTGCGAGGTTTCATTGTCCATTTATTTTTGATTTCTCTACTGGTCAAAACTAACCGGAGTTTCTACAGAGTCTAACCTCTCCACCTTTGCAAGGCTTAATTGTCCGTCCCTGTTGGAAGCTCACGGTTACTAACTTTATAATTTTCTATGTTTGCTTCCATAAAAAATCCCACGAGTATTGAAGAAAAGATGTCCACCCGCACAGAGCTCCACATGCGTAGCCACGTCCACATTAAAACTAGAGGTTGACAGGTATCCAGAGTTCGCATACTAGTGACCAAGCTCCTTTTTGGCCACGCATCCCTTGGCGTATGTGTGGATTCGTCGTCTGACTTAATTAGCCATCCATCTAAAAACTAGATGTCTTCTACCAGCCGCCACAACGAGGAGGTCTAAGTCACACTTCTAGTAGTACACGAATGTCTACCAGCTGGCAATTTAAATACTGGGATAAAAGAACTGTAGCACTTTTTAACGAGTAATGTAATACAGTACTCAGTTTGCAGTAAAGCGGTAAATATTTGTTATAGATTCTGTTGATCTAGTTACAAACTGAGTTTGTATGATGCTTAATTAAGGGTTTTCTACTTTCAGTATAGACAATCATAAGTTTACCAAAAAACAATTTCGTGGGGTAAATTTGTATTCAGTCTTGAAAATAGCGCATTAAAAATTTTAATAATTTTACATTATATTAAGAGATTTGAGTTATTATCATTCATGCTACAGTTAGACTTTTCTGCAATAGGTTAATTAAAATGATCACCAGTGGTAAACCTGACTGAAAGCACTTGAAGAAAAAACTCACTGGGTACACTTGTTTGTATTTATATCGTTCTCATTTAAAAACTTAGGTAAAGCTACAGACTTTATTAAAACTATATTAAATATATGTATGTATATGTATAAGTAATAACGTTTGGGTAAAAAATAGTTTGGTTTTTTTTATATTTATTTATTAAAACTTATTAATTTTATCAATATCGTTAACAGAGCTATGAGAATTTATATATAGTATTACAACAATTAACATCTGATTAATTAAATAAAGAAACAACTAATATCACAGTTTAAAGGAAAAGTTGTTCATAAGAAACCTCGTATCAACTTAGAAGTTATAAGATATTTTAGAACAATCACTGAAATGTGTCTTTTAAACAAAAGACCCTCAGTGGTTGTTCAGCAAATTTCTTATTATTTCAAAATTTGACCTTCTGCATTTTTCATTGAATGACAGCGTCAGTTCCCTTGCCAATAAATTAAACATTTTAGAGTTAAAGTTTCTATGTAGAAGATAAGTTGGATATCTAAAAGGTAGATTGTGTATTATTTTCAAGTTGTTATTTTGAATGATTTGCAATTTTTTGTATGCGTTTTAGCAGCCTTTTTTACCATATTTGACAACCATAGGTCATAATCGGTCGAATACACATTTTGTAAATAGGTACCTTGTTATTTATATTAAGTTTAGATCTTCGGCTAATTAAGGGGTATACGGCACGGCTACACATTATTGCCTCCTCACAAATGTAATTAACATGCTGTTTAAATAGAAGTTTTTTGTCAAGGATAACTCCTAAGTATTTAATTTCGTCCCTCAATGGAAAAATTGTTCCCCTAGACGATAAATATCTAGTAGGAAAGCGTTTTCGCGATTTGTTAAATGGAAATATAATTGCTTGAGTTTTATCGTCATTGACTTTTATTTTCCATTTGTCATAGTATTTACGAATTAATTTAAGATTATTTTCCATTCTCCTAATTATCGCATTCGACACTTTACCGCAACAAATAAAGGCGCTGTCATCCGCGTAAAAAGCCGCATTATGGTCTCTTCTTAGAGTAACATCGGATGTATATATCGAGTATAGTGTAGGGGATAAGACTGATCCTTGTGGCAAGCCCGCAGGTATTTGCCTTTCACTAGAAAATTTATTATTGACAGATACAACAAACGTACGTTTATCTAAAAAGCTTTTGATAAGTTTTTGTAGATAATTTGGAAAATGCAACGTATTTAATTTATACACTAGTCCATCATGCCAGATTGAGTCAAAAGCTTTTTCGATGTCAAGAAAAGCGACTCCAGTACTTTTTCGATTACTTCTATTACATTCAAGAAAGTTTACAAGTCTTTTTATACCCGCCACCAAAAAAATGGTGGGGGTATATTCATTTTGTCATTCCGTTTGTACCACATTGAAATATCCATTTTAGACCCCATAAAGTATATATATTCTGAATCACGGTTTGATTTGATGACGATCTAGCTATGTCCGTCCGTCTGTTGAAAGCACGATAGAGGTCGCACCGAAAAAGCTAGGGGGCTAAAATTTTGCCAGAATCTTTCTTATAGACATGGTTTGTTTGGTATTGAAAACGGGCTAAATCAGAATATTAGGAACAGAGTTATAGCTCGAAAAGCAAGAGTAGGTCGAAAAAACCGTGTCCTTCGAACATCGAATAAAATGGAATTATGTGCAAACGCATTAACGTAGACTCATGAAACTTCGAATATATATTTTCTGAGTAAAAACAATATTTTTCCCCGAAAATTATCTAACTCTATGCATTAGGAGAGGAGTTATCGATCAAAATGTACGCAAATTTATACCGCACAGTGTATTTTTCGGTATATTTAAAAACAAAAACGTCATAAAAGCAACAAAATTGGATGTACGACTCTGGAATTTTGCTCACTTTGTTTTTTGGTGAGGCGCTCTTTTGTAACGGAAAATCAATGTGCCACGCCCACTTTTACGCCCACCTCCCATATAACGTTTTACCCAAAATTCATATAATTTCTCTATTAATATAGATTTTGGAATAATAAAGGACTATATTGAAACATATAGGTTGTACTCATTTGCAAAAAACAACTTTGACACGCCTACTAGAACGCCCACTTTTCACGTTATCTACCGTTAATAAAATTTAAAAGCTCATAAAACCGCCAAAATTAGAGGTCTGATGATGAAATTTGCTACATATATCCTTCTAATCAATGTAATTGTTGTGTTAAAAAGTTTAGGTGACACGCCCACTTTTACGCCCACCTCCCATATAACGGTTTATCTAAAATTCATGTAATTTCTCTATTGACAAAGTTTTTGGGAAAATAAAGGACTATATTGAAATTTTTAAGTTGTATTTATTAGCAGAAACTTTATTGACACGCCTTCTTTCACTAAAAGACTAAATTTACGAAAATATTTTACTATCATATCGAAGTTATTAAGGGTGGTTAAATTTTAAGTGCCGATGTTGATTTTAAATAAAACACAAATTATTTAAGAAATTATTATCATTTTTTTTTATAATGACAATATTTGTATGGTTCAATTATGTATTTAACAAAATATCGGCCAAATGGACCCCTCCCCCCATCCTTGGCACCACTCCTCTATCTGATGTTCCAAATTTTCAATGACAATGTTGATGCTTAATTGTTGGGCATGATGATGAGTCGAGGTTGACTACTCTTTTGCCACACTATCGCAAAAAACAGCAATGGTTTCCATTCAACGAACTAAGAAGGCATTCAAAGATTTTCTAACATTTTATACAGACCTGTTTTATAGAAATTTAAATATTTTTTACAATTCTCCCGATTGTGGACGAATTTGAACGATTATGTTGATCAAAAGAATTACGAAGTGCACAAAATGCATTTTGATTTGAACGCCCATTTCAATAAAAAAAACCTGAATATCTATAAGGCGTTGCTCATTTGCGTATATTTCCACGGATCAAATTGAGTAAGTTTGAGATTGAGAAATGTCAAATGAAATGCAGAAAACAAATCTAAAGACTAGGTGTAGTTCACCTTCAACATGGGCCCTTAAAATTTAACCACCCTCTACAAAGAAAGTGATATATATTTTGTTATAGAGATTATTCCATAGCGATTAACAAAACAATAAATATTGTACTTTTAATGTACACAAAATTGGTGGTGGGTATAAAAGATTCGGCACAGCCGAATATAGTGCTCTTACTTGTTTTAAGTTGGTGTACAGTGGAGTGCTCTTTTCGAAAACCAAATTGTTCTTGATTTATGATATTATTGCAATTTGCAAAATCGAAAATTCTGGTGTGAATAATTAACTCGAACACCTTATCTAATAGGCTTAGAATACTAATTGGCCTATAGCTGGAGCGTAATTTAGGATCTTTTCCAGATTTGTGGATTGGGATTACCTTAGCCATTTTAAAAACGAGTGGGAAGTATCCATTGCTTAAACAAAAGTTAATTAGTTCACATAAGATTTGAAAAAAGTTATCGGGCATATTTTTAAGTACTATGCTGTTAATCCCATCTAAACCAGGGGATTTATTATTTTTTAACAAATGGACAAACGATTTGACTTCAGACAAATTCGTAAGTTCAATACTTGTATCATCGGTAAGAGTTTGATTAAGGTCATTAATGTATCTTGATACAACCGATTCCATGGGTGATGGATTGTTAAAAGTAATGGTATGTGAACTGGCAATACGTCAGCTATTGCATTTGCCTTTTTTGTTAATTTTCAAAACTTTTTAGAGCCGGTTGGCAGATTTGATATGAATTTCGACCAAGAATCATTTCTGTCTTTATTTAGGTGAAAGTCAATAAGCCTATTTAGCTGCCTTAACATACAGTTTAACTGCATTTTAAAATTACTATCCCTACATCTTTGAAATTTACGTCTATATTTGTTTCTCTGAGAAATTAGCATTTTACTAATTTCTGAAATTTCACGTTGGAAGGGGTTTCTATGACCAACTGGTATTTTATTAGCAGCTTCTTTTACAATGGATATAAGTTTACTTAATACTAAATCTAGATTACCTGTGTTTGTAATATTTTGATCAATCTCTTGTAATATTATTTCACTTTCAACGAAGTTTTTTATTGATGACCAATCGGCTCGATTATACAAAGGTAGCATCAAAATGCTATTTTGTACCTCTCCATAAATGACGCAAGATAGTGGTACATGGTCCGACTGTAACATATTTGGATGTGTTTCCAAGGTAGAAAAAGGAAGACAAGAGTTAGTTAAAAGGATGTCTACTGTAGACGGCTGTACTGGATTAATATTTTGTCCAAAGCGAGTAAATGCATTTGAGTAATAAATGTAGTAGTTTGATTGAAGGCTATCGCTATAAAGCTCATTACCAGAAATATTGTTTGAAAAACAATTCCATTGCGTATGTTGAGCGTTTAAATCACAAAAAAAAAAGAAGTCATTTGACCGTCTAGTTAAAGCGTCCATATCAGTTTTAAAATTTATAGTATGAACCGGATTTTTATTATCAGGCAACAAATACTCTTTGACTCATTGTGGCAAATGAATAATATTTTGATAAAAGTCCCGACAGTTTTAACTCTAAAGCTCTGTACAGACGGTTGTCAGATTTTACTTAATTGCTACACCTAAACATATGCTAACAATGGAATGACAATGAAGAATTGCTTCCATAAGGTAAATTGTCAGTTCTGACGGTTGTAAGACTTTTGTCAGAAAAGCTGACAATTTCATTGGCAGATGATGTTCTGACAATAACATTATCTGACGATGTTGTCCGACAAAAAATTGTAAGTTTAGACGGTTGTCAGATGACGGTATAAAAAAAATTGGCAGATCTGTTGTCAGAAATTGCTTTGGTCATGTTTTTTTACAATCTTAGATTCCGATAGCTTCTGGGGATCTAGAAAAGCTTTCACAAATTTAAAAATGGAATACTCTGTACCGTCCTCTTCATATTTACAATAATTTTTATTATTTTCATTTTGTTCTCCACTTATTGACACAAATCTAAACTGAAACAAGAAACACGCAAGAAAATTAACAATTTTTTTTTGCACAACAGCTGTTGCATTGAAAGAGCGTTTTGCAGTGATGCCATATGAAGATACATACTTAAAATTCCCACGTTTTTAAAAAAATCTCCTAAATTTTTCCTAGTATACAATTTATGTAAAAAAATTATGAAAAAGGTTCAAATTCAAGATGGCCGTCATGACAGAATGGCGAACAAATTTGTATAATCAGTGAATTTTAGTTATTAAAAATTTATCTAATTTACCCCCTGCAATATTGGGATCAAATTAAAGGAATTGACAAGTAGAATACAGAATATCATGTATAACCTATAAAAATCAAGATAACCGCCATGACAAAATGTCGAACAAATTTGTATACATAAGATGATTTTTGTAATTAAAAACTTACCGCCATCAATAGTGGTATCAATGACCTGTAAAATACAGTAGGCTTAACAAAAATTCTTTATTTAAGATGGCGTCCAATACAAAAGGGCGAATTACATATTTGTAATTCAATATGGGTATTAAATAAAAGGGCTTGAATAGTAAAATAGATTACGCTATAAATCAATAAATATAATTATATTTTGATAATTAAAATTTTACTCTCTACAATATTGGTATCAAATGAAAAGGCATAGTTAGCATGTATTATTTCGTATATGCAAGTATGTATGAACGTATAGAAGTCCGAGATTATGTAGTTTGTATATGTATGTATAGACGTCTATGATTATAGTGTTTATATATATTTATGCATATACTACAAACATATGTATGTATATTTTTGCTATCAACTTTTCTTTGTAAATTATGATAAAGTTAATATCTGCATAATTCAAGCGAGTGCTGGTGACATATATAGTAGATTAGTCATGGTCGAATATAACGTTCTTAATTGTTTTTATGTATAAATATAATAGAAAGTACAAGAAAATTCCTAAAAACAACATTCTATTCAACAATACTAAAAGCAACATTTTATACATCTGACATCACTAACTTGTATGACAATGACGCCATTGTCATATGCACAAAACTTGTACATCAGCCAATATAAAATTATTTGACAACATGTTTCAATGGTCTGACAATAACGATGAAGGTTGTTCAGACGATTGCAATATATCTGACAATATTGTTGTCAGGTTGCCGTCTATCAATGGTATGACAATGACTTTTCTGCCAACATTGTTATGCAAACATTGCCAGTTCACACGGTTGTAAGGTATTTCCTACCAATTTTTCACACAATATTGTACGATCTGACAACCGTGTGTACTAAGCTTTAAGCTCTGTACAGACGGTTGTTAGATCTGACATAATTGCTTTACCTAAACATATGCTAACAATGGAATGACAATAAAGAATTGCTTTCATAAAGTAAATTGTCAGTTCAGACAGTTGTCAGACTTTCATCAAAAAAGCTAACAATTTCATTGGCAGATATTGTTCTAACAATAACTTTATCTGACGATTTTGTCCGGCAAAAAATTTTAAGTTTAGACGGTTGTCAGATGACGATAAAAAAAATTGTTAGATGAGTTGTCAGAATTGCTTTGGTCTTGTTTTTTACAATTTTAGATTTCTATGGCGTCTGGGAATTTGAAATCTTCCATTGATTTAAAAACGGAATACTTTGTACCGCCCTATTTAAATTCAAAATAATTTTTTTTTATTAATTATCATTTTATTCTCCAATTATTGACACAAAACTAAAAAAACAAGAAACATACAAGAAAATTAATAATTTTGTTTTGCAAAACAGCTGTTGCATTGAAATAACCTTTTAAAGTGATGCCATATGAAAAAACATACTTTAAATTCCTACGTTTCTAAAAAATTCTCCCAAACATGTTCTAGTACACAAAATAAAGACACTGACAAATAGATTAAAGAACATTATGTATAACCTATAAATTCAAGATGGCCGCCAACAAAATAGCGGACAGATCTGTATATATGAGAAAATTTTTGTAATGAACACCACCCTTAATAGTGTTATCCAATGAAAGGGCTTGAAAATTCTTGATCTAAGATGGCGTACAAAACAAAATGGTGAATTATATATTTTTTCCAACCCCACTGCAAAATGACGTACAACGGTATAAGCCAATCCTATATTAAGCAAATGTGACAGCGCATAGAGAAAGGGACCTAAGGGTAAAAACAGGTTTTGTTCAGAAGAGCCATTTTAAAGATTAAATGATTTTTTTAAATTGTTCATAAGAGAAAAAAAATTTGTTGTAGTTTCCTAAAATCAGGTTATTTTTTTAATTTAGTAGGGAAAAAAATGAAAATAAATAAATTTTACCGTTACGTCCCTTTCTATTTGCGCTTAGAATCGTCGACTTCACTTTTATAAAACGCGCATATCTCTGGGAGGGAACACTTTTGGGGCAAGGGATCGGTCTCATTCGATGCTCAGATGTTGTCCACATCAAAAAAAAGTGAAAATTGTTTTTTTTACCCTTAGGTCCCTTTATGCGCTGTCACATATAATAATTCATATATGTAAGTATGTATGTATGTATAAAAGTTCACGATTATATAGTATATGTATGTATAGATGTCTTTGATTATAGTATGCAGATGTATGTATATTTTTTTTTGCTTTTAGTTTTTCTTTGTAAATTAGGATTAAGTTATTTTTGCAGAATTTAAGCGAGTGCCTAAAAACAAATGCTGGTGAAGTGTATATTAGATTCGGCACAGTCGAATATAACGCTCTTAGTTGTTTTTATTTATATGTTTTATTTGAACATGTTTAAGTAACAATATAGAAAGTACAAGAAAATTCCTAGAAACAGCATTCTATTCAACAATACTAAAAGCAAAATTTTATACATCTGACATCACTGACTTGTATGACAATGACGCCATTGTCAAATGCACAAAACTTGTACATCTGCCAATTTAAAATTATATGACAATATGTGTCAAAGTTCTGAGAATAGCGACTAAGGGTGTTCAGACAATTGTCATATATCTGACAATATTGTTGCCAGGTGACCGCCTGTCAATGGTCTGACAATGATTTTTCCGCCAACATTGTTAGGCAAAAATTGTCAGTTCACACGGTTGTAAGGCATTTATTACCAATTTTTCAGGCAATATTGTACGATCTGACAACCGTGTGTACAAAGCTTAAGAATGTACCAATAGAACTTACCTCAGGTCGATATTTCATAGGTTACATAGCGCAACGGATATATTGCATTAAATGCCGAATGGATATAATTAAACCTTCCCAAATTTTAACATATCCATCAGAAATGTTTATCCATACAAAAAGCTAAGAAAATAAAACAGATCTCAGAAGTTTATGTTCACCCTCTGACTTGTTTTTCGAAATATGTAAAATCAAAATATTCGAAAAACTATTTTTCAAGAACTTATGTATACGAAAATATAAAAAAAATTGTTATGGAGCAATGAGTAAGGTGTATTAATGAGAAAAAAAATTATTTTGGTTTGACGAGAAAAATGCGTGTTACAAATATAGAGTAGAAATACTTAATTTGCTTGTACTTATATTATTTAGAAAGCATTTCTCTTGGGAGACTTATAAAAACAAAGAATCGATTGCTGAAAAATTATAAATTTTAAAACAGTGGTAGGTATGTACCATCGTATAAAAAAAACATCATAAATACCATACAAAAACTTTATGTCGTTCATTTTATTGGATTTCATGCCAAATATTGTAAGTAGTAATTAAATACCTACTTTAAAAATGGTATTGAAATTCGGTGCAAGTCAATGTAGTTTTACTTATACAACAAAAAAACACATATCCCTTCCCTACAATTACTCAATAGGTAACATTTGGTTTAAAGTTTCTATTTACGCATAGGTTGCATGAAAACAATATTTCTGTTCTTAAATATTATTTTTTTTACTTGCAATTGTTTTCAACGGGAAAAAACAAACACAAACACTTAAGCTAGTAAAAAAACAAATAAAATTTGCCAATAACAATTCACAGAACTTGTTTCATCTACATATTTACATACATGTGTAAGTACTAGCATATAACCCGCTACTTCGATAGCGCAGTTTTTACTATTTATTATACCCTTCACCTGTGGTGCACAAGGGTATATATAGCTTTGTCATTCCATTTGTAATTTCTACAATTTTCATTTCCGACCCCATAAAGTATATATTTTCTGAAAGCTTATGAATAGAGGAGTCGATTAAGCCCTGACCTTCTGTCCGTCTATCCGTCTGCCCGTCTGTCCGTGTGTTGGTTGAAATCAACTTTTAGAAGCAACTATATGTTCCTCAGATCTGTATATGGTATCAATCTCTTGGAAATATCCAGGAATGAATCGCTATTGAAATTCAGCACAATCGCCCCATAACTTTCTGAGATATGAGCAAAAAACCACGACCACCTCGTTTTTTTTCACAATTACAACAACAACATGCATACATACATACATGTAAAAAACATACCAAACAAAAAAAATTACAAAAAAAAAATATTAAAAATAAGAAAAAAATAATAAAAAAAACTAAAAAAAAAAATTTTTACAAAAATTTAAAAAAATTTTTTAAAAATTTTTCTAAAAAAATTTTTTAAAAAAATTTTTAAAAAATATAAAAAAAAATAATAAAATATAAATAATATATTAAATAAAATAAAATAAAATTTTTTTGGCTCAGCTGGGATTCGATGCCACATTTTTTCTAACGTGTACGTATGCATGTGTTTTATATGGGATGAATGGTGATACAAACAATTGTTATTGCATGACTACACGTTGTGAAGGGTATATAAGATTCGGCACGGCCGAATATAGCACTGTTACTTGTTTATTACTCAAGTTCTATTTATAATTATTAAATATTTTTGGTTTAATTTCTGAAAATTTGTATCTTTGATTCAATTTACTTAGAAAAATTAAAAGTAGAGTAAGGATATATCGGGCGTATATTTCCTAACTAAAAGCAAGATTTCTGCTACTAAGTTTTAAATATTAAGATACATACATAATTTGCAAAAATGACCCTAAATAAAAATAATAAAATTAACATTTTTTCCTTCACCTATTATTACCTACATTCAGAATTCTATGTACACAAAATATAAAAAAAGAGAAAAAGTAATTTTGGTCGTCCATAATATTAGGAGTTAGACCTCGGATCAAAAAACACTAATTTTAAGAATCCATATTTACAAACGTAAAAATACAAAAAGTGCAATAAAAATGCGAAAAGGCTCTTTTTGTGTCTTCGTAACGTAAATAAATAATCCTTTATTTCACAATTTTAACTTTATAAACGTAGAAAATACAAAAGTCGCATTAAAGTTCAGAACAGTACCTTCTTGGTCGCTCATAACATTTTCAGTCTCACCTTGTATCAATAGTCACTAATTTCGAAATTCTTGCTTCGCAAACGTTGAAAATACAAAAAGTACCATAACAATTCAAAAAAGTACTTCTTTGGTCGCCCATAACATTTTTGGTCTTACCTGGAATCAATAGTCCTTGATTGTATAATCCTATCTTGATAAACGTAGAAAATACAAAAAGTACCATAAAAATTAAAAAAGTACCTTTTTAATCGCCCATAAAATTTTAAGTCTCACCTTGTATCAATAGTCACTAATTTCCAAATTCTAGCTTAGCAAACGTTAAAAATACCAAAAATACCATAATAATTTAAAAAAAAGTACCTTTTTTGTCGCCCATAACATTTTTAGTCTCACCTAGAATCAATAGTCCTTAATTATACACTCCTATCTTCATAAACGTACATAGAAAATACACAAAGTACCATAAAAATTCAAGAAAGTACCTTTTTGGTCGCCCATAATATTTTTAGTCTCACCTGAAATCAAAAGTCCTTGATTGTACAATCCTACCTTCATAAACGTAGAAAATACAAAAAGTACCATGAAAATTCAAAACTACCTTTTTGGTCGACCATAAAACTTTCAGTCTCACCTTGTATCAATGGTCACTAATTTTAAAATTCTAGCTTCGCAAACGTTGAAAATACAAAAAGTACCATACAAATTCAAAAAAGGACCTTTTTGGTCGCACATAACATATTTAATCTCACCTGGAATCAATAGTCCTTGATTGTACAATCCTACCTTCATAAACGTAGGAAATACAAAAAGTACCATAAAAATTCAAAAAAGTACCTTTTTGGTCGCCCACAACATTTTTAGTCTCACCTGAAATCAAAAGTCCTTGATTGTACAACCCTACCTGGAATCAATAGTCCTTTATATTACAATTCTACCTTTATAAACGTAGAAAATACAAAAAGTACCATAGAAAAGCGAAAAAGTACCTTTTAAAGTTTAAAATGTTCAAATATCTATGTAACAAAATATTTTAATATACATGATTTAAAGTCAGCAAATCTACTATTTTTTGCATAAAAGTAATTATGATCTAAATGTTCCAAACTCTTTTCCCGATTTTTCTCCTTTCTACCCTGATAGGAATGTGTTTAAATTTTTACTAAATTACATTTTTTTTTAAGTCTGGTGAAATCCCAATAAAAAATTTTGTTAAAATTGGCTGTCTAATTAGGAATTACATAAATTTTCTGGAATTTTTCCCTTTTTGGTACCTTTTTTGTCCCCAAAAAAGTTTTCAAAAATTTCAGCTAAATAATTGTTCATATTCTATTAGCAAATAATAATTGTCAAATTTTGTCCCATTGAATAATATAAGAAAAGTTTCTTTTAAAAAAAGTACCAATAAAAGGGACAACTTTTACCCCTTATGCATGTGAATTTGAAAAAGTGCCAAATTCCTATTAATATTTTTTTGCGTATTACTTAATACAGTTTAAATTTGGTCCTAGTTCTATGTGTTTGGAAGTTACATAGGGTACCAAAAAAATATCAAATTATAGTTTTTACCCGTGTTTTCCCTTTAGGGGTTGAAAATTCAAAAAAAAAAAGGCCAGACACCTGTCAGTCTTTTTTTTGTGCAAATTACAATACTTTTTCACTCTTTTTTACCCCCTTAAAGTACGAATTTCCAAAAATCCCTTCTTAATGGAGCTATACATTAAAAGAGGAACCGATTGTCCAAATTTCATGTCTCTAGCTGTTTGCGTTTGGGCTGTGCGATGATGAATCAGCCAGTTAGTCAGTCACGTTACTCTTTTATAATATATATAGATATGTATATATGTTTTATAATATATATAGATGTATGTTGTTATTTGCTCTTTTTAATTCTCTCAACATGTGAGAATGAAGTCTTCTTCTGTTACTTCCTCTCCCGCCCTCATCAGTAATAGCATAACATTTTTGGTTTTTTTTCAAATATACTGAGTCCAACATCTTTATAGTATATAGTCTTTGGTAGAACTTTTACCGGAGTTCATACAGCGCCGACTTACCGCACTATTCCTTACCGCTTTTTATTTTAAAATTAAATAACATACTTCAATGAGTTGAGATCAGTTAGGAAAAAAAAAAAATAAAAAAAAGATAAATAAACAAAAAAAAATCTTGATATAATAAATAACTAATTATTATAATTATTAAAGACTACAACAAATAATTTCGAATTTATAACATTTTGTTCACTTCACCAAAGCACGCCAAACCAAAGGAGCGATTCGCAGATAAATCGCTCCGTATGCCATATCCTGGTACCATCAGTACCAGGATAAACTTTTATTATACGCTCTAAGCGCCACTAAGTAGAGGCGCATGGTTCATTTCTTAGGACAACTAAGTCGTTTTTTTAATGCTTAATTGAGAAGTTTTCTATTTAATGTGTTTATGTAGCTCTTTTAAATACTCTTCTTTCCAACGACGACAAAATTCTTTTTGTAACGCCCTAACTTTACGCAAACAGTTATCAATGTTCTTCAGGTTCAGCAGGAGCTAGCAACGCGGAACCTATAAAAGTGCCCTAGAATAAGAGCAGACAAATCGGTTACATTTTTCGACAATTTCAATTTGTACCAAAAGTGTGAAAAATTCTTGAAAAGTATATTTTGATCGACCGTAATTTTCTTAAGATGCGTTTTAACACTCCCGCCTCCCATAAACCTCCCATATGTGGAGCAGCAGCGGGTATAAAGAGCCATTGTAAATGCTGGTTTTAATATTGATAAACAGTTCTTTTAGCATTAGGCGAACGCCTTTATGGTGGACCAACTTATGGAAAAATTCTGCATATAGACGAGCTAATTTACTGCTGTAGGCAAGTATTATGGGGTGTCTTTCCTTATATGATAAACATGATGTAGAACCGAGAGGACCATTCGCACGAATGATTTTATTTTTGTCTAAAAATGTAAATGAAATATATATATATAACGTGAAGAGCTTTGGGTAAACTTGGAAGGAAAATCGGTCTAAAATATTTTAATTTTCTGTCGATCAAGCAACATTAACTTTAATTCTTTTAGACTCTTCTCAGCACCAGGGTTGCCATATCGGCAGAGTTGTTATTTGTATGTACATGGTACTAATTTTTGTTCCCAACTTTTTCTAAAATAGTAGCTACTCTGCTCGGCACAAAGGTTTTTCAATTACAAGGCTATTTTCTTAACCAAGCCAACACTATCGTTGAATCGAACCATAAATATAAGCCATACGATTATAACTTCAGGTTTGGAACAATGTTGTCGATCAAATTTGCTAGAAGTACAGCTCTTCAAAATTCTTAGCAAAGTAGCGAAGGCTTTTTCACTGGAGCAACTCTTGCAAGTGAGCAAACTCGTATAGACGTTATCACCAAAACCCTTACACATACTGTGGGTGCGTAGGCTAATTCAGATGAATGAAAATCAAAACACACTCTTCAGTATACTGAATACAGCGAGGAAGCTTTATTGTATCAATATCATTAAATTTTGATACAAAAACTTGCCATTTCATAAGAGCTAGTGGTTAAATGGGTCATCCCATTTAATTCTATCAAGCCACATCTGCTTCATCAAAATTTTTGCTGTGACTACTGATGGGCCTAACCATCCTGCTGGATCAAAAAGTCAAGCAATAATTGAGAGAACTTTCCGCTTTGTGTACGATTCTTTAAGCTTAATTTTCTCAGTCGTAAAATAAAAGACATCTTCTGATGCATTCCAGCGTACGCCAAGCGTTTTAGTTGTGCTCTTATCAAAAGTTGTGCGACAAAAAAAATTGAGTTTTATAAATGCTCTTGGGGCAAATTTTTTAAAATTTTCCATTTTCTTAACTTGTATAAACACAGGGCACGGTGCAAACAATCATTCATGTACTGTTGTTCGGTCAACATTCCGTTGAATACTGGCCTCACAGAAAATAAAACAAGTGATTGTTAAAATAACAATCATCTGTTCTTATCACTACCTAACTTGTGGCTAGAGCAGGACAAAAATAGTGATATAAAATTAAAGATAATAATAAACAAAAAGTAAATGGGTTGCTGTTTGGTTAAAAATTTCAATTTAACTCATTGTGGTAAAAATATATGAAAAAGGAAAAACTAAAGTAGTTACCGAATTCAATTAACTTAAATCCCGGGAGTTAAATAGATGATATTTACAACCAACATGTAACCACCGATCAGAGTGCTGATGATGAAATCGTAGCTGGTTTCGAAAATGCATTCCACTCGGCTAGTGTCGTTAAAAATATAATTTTTCAGATTTTATTCTTTCATTTATCAGAATTAAAAAAATTCTTTGTAAAAATAAAGAATGTTAAGAACTCAAGCCTGATTAAAAAAATTAAATATTAGTTTCAACAGAAAAGTTCGACAAATTAGAAATTCAATTTGCATAAACACAGGGCACGGTGCAAACAATCATTCATTCAGTGTTGGTCAGTCAACATTCCGTTGTATACTGGCCTCTCAGAAATTAAAACAAATGATTATAAACATTGATAGTTAAAAAAATAATCATCTGTTCTTATCGCTACCTAACTGGTGGCTAGAGCAGGACAAAAATAGTGATATAAAATGAAAGATAATAATAAACAAAAAGTAAATGGGTTGCTGTTTGGTTAAAAATTTCAATTTAACTCATTGTGGTAAAAATATATGAAAAAGGAAAAACTAAAGTAGTTACCGAATTCAATTAACTTAAATCCCGGGAGTTAAATAGATGATATTTACAACCAACATGTAACCACCGATCAGAGAGTGCTGATGATGAAATCGTAGCTGGCTTCGAAAATGCATTCCACTCGGCTAGTGTCGGTAAAAGCATAATTTTTCAGATTTTATTCTTTCGTTTATCACAATTAAAAAAATTCTTTGTAAAAATAAAGAATGTTAATATGAACTCAAGCCTGATTAAAAATTTAAAAATATTAGTTTCAACAGAAAGGTTCGACAAATTAAAACTCAATTTGAATAGAAAGAATATTTTGAAATAATACGATAAAGATTATGAGCTGCAGTTTTAATCACGAAATGCTTTATCACGAGTACGGTATATGTTTTCATCATCAGGTGATGCAAAGTGAGACAAAAAATGTTATTGGCCACCAAAAAGGTACTTTTTTGAATTTTTATGGTACTTTTTGTATTTTCAACGTTTGCGAAGCTAGAATTTTGAAATTAATGACAACTGATACAAGGTGAGACCGAAAATGTTATGGTGGACCAAACAGGTAATTTTTGTGGTACTTTTTGTATTTTCTACGCTTATGAAGGTAGGATTGACAATCAAAGACTATTGATTCCAGGTGAGACTAAAAATGTTATAAGCGACCAAAAAGGTACTTCTTGAAACTTCCAACAGAAAAGTTCGACAAAATAAAAATTCAATTTAAACCCTGCAGACTTAAATATACCAGTTAATTGGTCTCACGCCCTACAAGAGCATCATCAACATACAAACACTCTCGCAGTATTCGAGCGCCAAGTGGGAAACGTAGTTCTTCGTCATCAGCTAATTGAAGTATCGTTCTTAGAGCCAAATAAGAATCACAATTGACGCCAAAAGTGACCGTTTTCAGTCAATCTCTCTATTTACTAAACCAGGTAGGTAATAAGTCTGGTACAAAGCTATCTTCGCACCTTCACCAAAAGACCAATACCGTACATTGTGACGCCTTAGTATAAAATAAAAAGAATAGAAGAAGGAGAAGTGGTGGAGTAGTTGACACCAAGCGGCACATATCCGACAGGTTCTACCCCATTCTCACCGCCATCCTGTTTAACATACAGTGTCCCGTAATAATATCTATTATAATTCTCACGCAGACTTCTGTCCAAAAGCAAATCCGAATCACACTAACTGAACATCGGCCACAACATCTGTGATACTCTGCAATCCGTATGGTTACTCAAGACCAATTAGTCTCACTTAGAACCCATTACCTGATCCTACCGAAATAGAATCCCAATGGAGGCCTAACCACCTCCACCCCATCAGGATCCACCATTTTTAATCCCAGCCTTGGTAACTCATCAGCCATTTCATTGCCGATAACGTTGGAGTGACCCGGCATCCAGCAAAGTCTCAACCTATATTCCCATAAAATTACTCGAAAAGCTCTCCTACAGTCATCCACTAGCCTGGAGTTCAGATATTAGCCCATTAGCCACTAAGTATTCTACGGCTCTCAATATCCCTAAAACCTCCGCCATAAATATATATTGTTACGCTTATACCTTTTATTGCAATCAAAAACAGTTGAAATTAGTTATAAAATTAAGAGCACTTTATTTACTTAAACACACTCAGATATTGTTATATAACACTTTACTTATTACACTTATTGTTATACACTTTTATTATCAAACTCACTTTGATACGCACTTTACAAGCTCTATTGTAATACTGATTACGTTAGCTGTGTTGTTCGGCTATTTATAGTAACATAGTGGTGTTCGGCAACATTCGACAAAGTTCTCGTATGTACATTCTAGTACATTCGAAAACCGTTACATTTAAATTAAGACGTTAAGTAATAGGCTCGAATAATAGAAGTGCCTAAAAGTATGCTACACATAATAACAAACATCATGTTTGAACAACCAGCGAAATAAACTAATACAAATAAAACTACAGTAACTTAAACTACTACAACTAAAATAAATTATAATTTAAATTAAGCTACTTAAAAATAAATCTGTAACAATATATTATGACTTTCTAATGTCTAGATCCTTAATATAGACCCCTGCTCCAGTGCCCCCCATCTTCGAGCCATCAGTAAAGACAACAAAGCCACTAAGCAATCTGCCCTTACCTGACCAGTCCTATCTGACTGGCATTATAACCCTCGGCAGACGCCCAAGATCAACCACTGCACACACATAATCCGTGGAGCCGGATAAGCTTCTTAATCTCTCCTGAGTATTCCTCCCCCAGGCCAGCTTGATGTCCAGAAAAACTCTCAAATACTTAGCACTATTAAATAGTCTATGCTCTACCCCTTCCAGCAGTCTTGTACCTCCTAGTAAAAAGAACTAACTCTGTCTTCTCCGGATTGATTCGCAGACTCTTATCAGTAGCCCATGCTAACAAGAATATTTGAACCCCTAAATCACCCAGTGCCTGTCCTATAGATTTTACTCTCAAGTTGTTAAAGGCGCCCTCTATATCCAGGAATGCCGCCAGGGTATATTCAATGTTCTGCAATCCCCGCTTTATGTGTCCAACCACATCATGAAGCGCTCTCTCGATAGACCTGCCCTTTAGTTAGGCATGTTGAGCACCGCTAATGATGCCGGTATCAGTTCTCGTCCTCAGATGTAGATTGCAATGTAGTTGGTAGTAGAAAGTATAGGGTAAAAAAACACCTAATTTGTTTTTTTCAGGCGCTGATTAACGCCACTGGCCCTATCTTGTAATTAGTTCCTGGCAAGTTGCCAATTATTAGTCTTTAAGCAGTTGTATTCTTTAAGGGAATAAAATAAGCCGATTTTAAGGGTAAGTAAACAATAATTCTTTATTTACAAAATGTTATATTTTTATACAAAAATAACGGTATCCTTAAAAACTATAACAATAATAATATATTAACAATTTGTTATTATAAAATTTCCAATTGAGTTTTTATTGAGTACTAACATTAGTATTGAGTGAAAATCTTAAATAATAAAATTTGATGTGCATACATAGTGGTATTATAAATTCCTTATACTTGTTAATACTGTTACGTTTATACCTTTTATAAACGTTGGATTATTTCCTTTAAATAAATCTCTTGAGTTCTTTTATTGCAATTAAAAACACTTTAAATTCGTTATAAAATTAAGAGCACTTTATTTATTTAAATACACGCAAATATTGTTCTTATATCACTTTACTTATTACACTTATAGTTATACACTTTTATTATCAAACTCACTTTGATACGCACTTTACAAGCTCTATTGTAATACTGATTACGTTAGCTGTGTTGTTCGGCTATTTATAGTAACATAGTGGTGTTCGGTAACATTCGACAAAGTTCTCGTATGTACATTCTAGTACATTCGAAAACCGTTAAATTTAAATTAAGACGTTAAGTAATAGGTACGAATAATAGAAGTGCCTAAAAGTATGCTACACATAACAACAAACATCATGTTCAAAAAACCAGCAAAATAAACTAATACAAATACAACTACAGTAACTTTAACTGCTACAACTAAAATAAATTATAATGTAAATTAAGCTACTTAAAAATAAATCTGTAACACTACCGCCCGCTTAAGCCTGTTCGTCCCGAATAGGCACAAATTCACTTTTTTCGTACTTAGCGAGGCGCTCGAGATGAACCACTTTCATCTTTGATCTTGGGCTATTGTACTTCTGTATTCTATACACAACATCATTTATTCTTTTTATCACCTTATACGGCCCATCCCAAAGAGTTTGCAGTTTAGGAGACAGTCCTTTTTTTCCGTTGTGGGTTATATAGTAGAACTAGCTGACCCTCATTAAAGCCTTCAGAATTTGCTGCTCTGTCATATCTGGCCTTCATCTTGTCGCTGGACATTTTTATTCGGCCACGAACGAATTCATGAATTTCGTCTAAATCTTTTTGTCCCCTTGAAGTGTCTTCTTCGTGCTCATCTATAGTCGAGGGATTAATACCGAATTCTAGATCACCTGGCAGTTTCAGCTCGGTTCCGAACATAATTTTTGCAGGTGTTCGGGAGGTAGAGTCATGAACGGCTGACCTGTATGCCAATAGAAATTTTGGTATGTGCTCATCCCAGTCCCTTTGGTGTGCACTGACCACTTTTCTCAAGTGTTCCTCCAACGTGCGGTTAAATCTCTCGACCATGCCGTCAGATTGTGGATGCAGTGGCGTAGTCCTCGTTTTTCGGATACCGTGTAGTTTGCACATTTCCTGGAATATCGCAGATTCAAAATTTCTTCCCTGATCAGAATGTAGCTCAAGCGGAACTCCATAGCGGCACACCCAGTTGTTCACAAATGCGTTTACGACAGTTTTAGCTTCTTGGTTTGGTATTGCGTATACCTCTGGCCATTTGCTAAAATAGTCGATTACAACTAGAACGTAACGGTTTCCAGCCTCACTGACAGGAAAAGGGCCTGCTATATCCATCGCTATTCGCTCAAAGGGAGCACCTGAATTGTACTGCTGCAGCGCTCGTCGACTCCGTCTTACTGGGCCCTTGGCTGCGATACATTGTGCGCAATTTGCTATCCAATCAGCTACAGATTGTTGGCACCCAACCCAATAGAAACGTTGCTTTATCTTTACTATGGTTTTTGTTACACCAAGATGACCACCACTTGAACCATTATGAAACTCCTTCAATACCTCTTTGACTTTAGAGGATGGCACCACAATCAGATTTGTTGTCGATTTACCATCAGTACTTTCCCATTTGCGATAAAGGCACCCGTTAATAACCTGCAGACTATTCCATAACGCCCAGTATGATTTCATCAGTGGACTTTCCGCTGATATTTGGTTACGGGTTGGCCTTTTGTCTTCCTCCTTTGCTGACATAATTTTTGCCAGTATGGGATCGTCTCTTTGCGCCGCTGACCAGTCGTCACTTGTCTCTATATGTGTTAGTCGAACGTCAACGACACATTATTTTCCTTCAGCTTTTGCACAATGTTTGTACTCCAATCTGCACGGTCTTCGGGAGAGTGCATCTGCATTTCCATGTTTAGTGCCCTTTCTGTGCTCAATGCTGAAATCGTAGCTCTGGAGACGTTCAATCCAACGGGCTAGCTGTCCTTCCGGTTGCTTAAATTGTAGCAACTTTCTAAATGCAGACTGATCGGTTCTTAGTTCGAAGTGTTGTCCGTACAGATATTTGTGGTAATGCTTTACACACTCCACAACTGCCAGAAGATCTCGTCGTGTTACACAATAATTTCTTTCAGGCTTCGAGAGTGTCCGACTGTAGAAGCCTATGACCCTTTCTGTTCCGTTGACAACTTGCGAAAGAACACCACCTATCCCGTAGCCACTCGCATCGCTATCCAATACAAATTTCTCTCCAGCGATATGATATGCCAAAACTGGTGCTACGCATAACAACTCCTTGAGCTTCTGAAATGCTTGTTCTTGTGCTCCAGCCCACAAAAATGGTCGTGACTTCTTGGTGAGCTCATGTAGACTGGCAGCGACACTAGCAAAATTCGGCACAAATCTCCTGTAGTAGGTACAGAGGCCTAGAAAACTACGTTACTCATGAAGATTTTTCGGGCGAGGCCAGTCCTTTACAGCTTGGACTTTATCTTCGTCAGTTGATATACCATCCTCTGCAGCTCGATGCCCCAAGTATTGAACCTCTTTTTGGAACAATGCATATTTCTTTGCACTTAATTTAAGTCCAGCCACTGATATTCGTTTAAGAACTTCTTTTAGATTTTTCAGGTGATCGTCAACACTTTTACCCATGACAATTATGTCATCAAGATACACCAGGCATGTCTTCCAATGAAGTCCCCTTAATACGCGTTCCATTAATCGCTCGAATGTGGCTGGAGCGTTGCATAGTCCAAATGGCATCACGTTAAATTGCCATAGCCCTTCACTTGCACTAAAAGCTGTTTTCTCCTTATCTCTATCAGATATTTCTACTTGCCAATAACCACTTTGCAGGTCTAATGTAGAGAACCATTTTGTTCCTGCTAGCGTGTCCAGAGAGTCATCTATCCTTGGTAGTGGATAACTGTCCTTCTTCGTGACGTCATTCAGTTTTCTATAATCGACGAAAAAACTTGTGCTGCCATCTTTCTTTTTAACCAAAACTACCGGTGAGCTCCAAGGACTTGAAGAAGGTTCTATTACTCCATTCTGCTCCATTTCGTTGACAAGTTCTTTGACTTCATTACGCTTTGCTAGAGGAATACTTCTAGGAGCTTGTTTTATAGGCCTTGCATCGCCGGTATTTATCTGATGTTTCACAAGTGATGTTCTACTGTGATGTTGACCTTTTAGAGCGAAGATGGATGCATGTTTTCTGAGTAGCTGTTTTGCTTTATTCCTATCGGACGGCGATAATCCTTTAACCCACTTCTCTACGTATTCTGCTAGCATCTCCTGCTCTTTGTTTGACATACTGACAGGACCCGATTTCATTTCGCAGTTAATTATTGCCTCAGCTTTAGCACATTGACCTAATTCGGATTTTGGCTTGACGACTTTTTCACAGGCGGAAAGGTTAAGCACTCTTACAGGGACTCTTCCGTCATTGCTGGTTTTGACAAGGGCTTTTGCTGTTATTAAGTCACTTTTTATATCTGTTTGTTGTACCACCCACAACCGGTTGTCCACACAATCTCCCTCTATACGCGCCCATACTACACTTTCTGACTGTGGTGGTATTTTCTCATATTCTGTAGCAACTAGTTTCCTTACATGCACCTTATTTTCATGACCAACATCAAGGGGTATTTCAAAATTTCTCGGTGAATACATGATTGACAGTTATGTTGGCAATAGTTACTTTTACGATTATTTTACCATAGACAGTAGCAGGCTCCCCAGTAGCTGTTCGCAGACTTACGCCACATAACGGTTCGATTGTTTTCTTTACTAAATCGGGCCTGGTAATAGACTGCGATGCTCCTGTGTCTATAGTAAAAATATGCCTTCGACCATTGATATACCCACAAGCAGTAAGGTTGCTATTTTTCTGCTGCATAACTGATATGGAGATTGTGGGGCCCTCGGTTATGGGAGCTAGCTCTTGCCCCGTAGTGCTAGCTCGTTTTAGTTTAACAGTGACTCATTTGATGATTTCATGTTTGCCCGTTTGCTGTTTCCAGGTGGTGAAACAGATCTAGCCCGCTTCCTTGGTGTTTTGCAGTTTCGTTGAAAATGTTTACCACAATTATAGCATTTGGCTCTGCCTTTGCCTTGCTTTTCCTCTAACGCCTGTATACGAGCCTCTAAATCTCTTACTTCATCTCTTTCCATTTTTGTAGAAATTTCAAGATTTCGCACCTTATATATCTGCGGCTTAGAAAGCAATTTTGCAGTTTCCTGTGTTAGTGCATATGAAACTGTTTCTGCAAACGTCGATTTATGCGTGCCAAACACCGCGTGCTTTATTTCTGGATCACGTATTCCATTTACAAATGTTTCAATTTTAAACTGATCCAAAAATGGGTGATTTTCACCTGGATATGTCAGCTGCACCAAATGCTCGATCTCCGTTGCGAAATCTTGTAATGACTAATGACGATGTTGGCACGGTGACAAAATCGAAGAAATTTGATAGTATAAATTATCAGTTAAAATTTTTTCAACAAGTTTGGGAATATCACTCAGCTTAGCAATGCCACGATAATTTGTTATCTCAATTTTGCTTCCATTTTTAAACAACGGAATTATATACGATAATTTCCAAATCAATGGTACGTATCCTAATTTAATGTATTTGTTAAAGATAGCAGTAAGCGGGTAACATAAATTTTCTGCACAATTTTTTAGAACGCAATTTGGTATTTCATCTGGACCAGCATTAAACGAATTATTTAGTGATAATAAATTTGAAAGAGTCGTTTTATAAGTAATAAAAGAGAATTGTACACCAGATGATTGAGGTATATTAAACGGGTAAGATGTTATGTTATTATATACTTTTTTAGAGAAAAAAAAATCAGCAAACAAATTGGAAATAGAAACGTCATCATCAGCGTCATTTGATCCATATTTATAGTATTTAGGATTAACGGACGATCGCCGTTTAGAGTTCACAAATTTATAAAACGATTTAGGATTTGATCTCATTTTCGACTTTATACGGATTATGTAGTTGTCGTATGCAGATTTATTTGCCAAATTGTAGTAAGAACGAGCAATACAGTATTTGGTATATTCTACAGATGATCTCGGTCCTTTTATATTTCTTATATAACTTGTTTTTCCTGTTTTTAATAGTTCTGAGATACTTATTATTCCAGGGTGGCCCAATATTGTTATTTCTAATTGTAATTTTTGGGACAGTTTCAGAAATGCAGCGGCGTAGTGTTGAATAGAAGAGAGAAACAACATCATCTAAGTTTTCGATAGAGATTATACCATCCTAGTTAACGTTTGATAGCAAAGAGTTAAGCCTCTGATAGTTTGCACGAGAGAAGCAAAAAACTTTATGGGGTTTAATTTTGTTAGGAAGTAAAACAGGTAAGCTTAATAAATTAAATATTTCCAATTTTAATGTAGGATGATAACGATATTCAGGGTAAGTAACGGGAAGTGTTTTATGTAAAAATATATCCATCGGCTGATTGACAAATGCAAGATCAAGAAGTTTTCCATTAATATTGTTTGCATAGTTAATTTGAAAAAGTCCATAGCTTGTGAGTGAGTGAATAAATTCATTTAAAACTGTAGGAATTAGATAGTTTATTTCTGAAGATTTATTCCACGATATGTTAGGTAGATTAAAATCTCCCAAAACAATAAATAAATCAGATGGAATAGATTGTTTCAAAACAAATTCAATGGCAAAGATGTGATTATTGTATATATCCAGAGAAGAGTTTGGAGGAATGTATGAGCACGTAATATATAAATTTGTATTTCTCAGTCGAATTTTTACAGCGATTCGATATCATCGTTAAGTATAACATTGATTTCTTCACAACGAAAATTGTTATGTGCGGCAATGAGCACACCTCCACCCAACTTATGTGATCGATCATGTCTGAATATTTGGTATTTTGAAGATAATATTTCGTTGTTATTAATACATTTCTTATCGTTTAACCAGGGTTCAGTAAAGACAATGATGTGGTATGCAAAATCAAAACTATTTGCATAAAGAGTGGTTAATTTCGTATTAAGGCCACGGACATTTTGGTAAACAATATTAATAAGATTATTCTTATTGCTCTTATTTGACCTTTATTTTATAAAATTTTCAAATTGATTCTTCAAGCTCGAGGTCTTTATAAATATTTGTTGTTTTATTTATTATTCAATATTTCGCTACTCCTTTGTGTAGCATCTTCAGGAAAGAAATTGTGTGTTTTTACAAAATTTTATATAATTTTCTAACATAAAAATATTTTATAAACATTTCAAAAAAAATTTTTTTAAAAACGTAGTATTACAAAAATTAACATAAACACAAAGAATTGACTTTAAGGCAGACACAGATAATGTTGCTCAGAACTATAGGCATTTAATACACAAAAAATAACATTCCCACAAGCTTTAAATTTAGTAATACATATTTTGTGTTAATATTTTGTTATGTTACATTTTTAATATAATAATTTTTATGTTAATTTTTGTAATACTACGTTTTTAAAAAAATTTTTTTTTTGAAATGTTTATAAAATATTTTTATGTTAGAAAATTATATAAAATTTTGTAAAAACACACAATTTCTTTCCTGAAGATGCTACACAAAGGAGTAGCGAAATATTGAATAATAAATAAAACAACAAATATTTATAAAGACCTCGAGCTTGAAGAATCAATTTGAAAATTTTAATAAGATTATCGGTAGAAAAATTGTTTAGTTTTTTTTGGGTATTATTTTGAGTAGGTAAATAAACGATATCAGAACGAGCAGCATTTCTATATTCATATTCGCGTATTATAGCATTGGGTGGCCAAAACTCAGGATTGACAATAATATTAAAATATTCCTTTGGTACGATGATTTTAAAAGAAGATTTACTCCGTTTTTCCGAATAATTGAGTTTAAAAACAGATAATTCACAATCATATCCAAGCTTTAATTTAATGTAGTCAGCAACAGCGTTAGAAGTAGTATCAGATGAAAAACGAGCAGCAAAAATTGTTTTCTTTGGAGAAATTACTTTAAGTATTGCAGGATTATTTAACGGACTAGAAACCACAGCCGGAGGATGTGAATTAATTTGTTGAATGTCGTTTTAAAAATTTATATTACTTGCAATCTGTTGAATACGATTAGTATTAGGTTGTAATATTTCGGTGTTATGAGGGAGAGACGATGAAAATTTTTTTGTTTCATGGAGAACATCACTGGAGCATAACGAGGGATTAGTTTTCGGATTTTGAGATGGTTTTACAGGTACATTAACTATGGAAGAAATAGTAGACGGACTCGGACGTGATAAATTATCGGAAGTGTTTTGATCAACAGAAGAGTTGTTAGTAGACAAACCAGGAGGTGAAGAGTTTAAAGTTGGAGTTGTTTTCTTTCTTTTGGGCGAGAATGACGCATTATCAAATAATGCTTTGAATTTTAAAAATCTTTGGGATAAACATTTTAGATCGTTATTTATGCCGACAAATTCATCTCGCGCATTTTTAAAAAATGAATAAAATTCAACATCATAAATAATACATTTTTTACAGCACCAACGTAAGCCTTTATCTTCACGAAAATTGTCTGCAGTTCGTGCTGCCAAGTCAACACATTTTGCATGATAAACTGCGTTGCACAGCCAACAGGAAATCATTGGATCATCCGCCTTATTTCTGCACTTTGGTTTAGAAAAACTCATATTGAAAAAGAATATACGTATCAGCACAGTTAATATATTGTACAAAAATTGATTTCATTTTTATTTAATTTTATTTGAGCGCGTAAATTGAGGTATAAGTGTAATTTATTGTATTAAAAAAAAAAAAGTAGTTGTTATTGTAAACGAGAGATATAAAAACACTTCCAATTTTATTGTTGTAAATATTGATGAACTGTTATGTTTGTTTGTATTATTTTTACTTTCGATTTTTATTTTTATTTACAAGCAAAAGAAACAAGTTCAAATGTACTTATGTATGTATGTATATGAATGTTATATTTAAGATTTTTAGTTTTATGAGTCTTACAGAAAATAAAACGATTTAGGTTTAGTTTAGATTTAGTATATATTACTATTAGATTTTTAGATTTAGTATATTACTCTACAGATCAATCAATCTTTACAAATTCTTCAAAAGAAAAGACTATAGAATAATTGGTCTGAAATCCTTGGGTTTTAAGAGACCGATCCTACCCGCTTTGGATATGAAAATAAACCTGACCTCCCTCCACCACCTAGGAATGTATCCGTTTAGCACACAAGCCTTGAATAACTCAACTAGCAGTAAGAGTGATGATCCATGAATATTCTGTAACATTGCCGGGAAAATACCATCCGGCCGTGCCGATTTGTATGGCCCAAAAGTGTTAACCGCCCATGACACCTTATCCAGAGTGATCATATCCACCACCGCTTCCCTAACCTCAGCTCCTGAGAACGGTCCAAGAAAACGCTTATCGCAACCCAACCGTTTCCCCGTCCCAGGGTCAACACACCCCAGGAAGTGAGTCTTCATAAGGAAACAGAGGGACTCAGAGCTCGATTTCGTCCAAGAGGAGGAGGTCTCTAAATGTCCCCTTTATACCTATTATAACTTATCCTATAGTTACTTCAATCCTCATCCCTACGCGTATATTTCGCCCTATTGAACAATGTTATGATTCTTTGAGCCCCCAGTTCCACCATCTTGGTTGCATGCCTCTTCCCGGAAAGTTCAGTGGGCAATATCGTTCAAAGCTTCTCGTAAAAACCTCCGTGAAGGTGCCCAAAAATCGCTCAACACCTGTCGCTGACAACCCCCAATTGTGCGTTACTCTAAGATTACCATTCGCCAGTCCCGAAAAAGAATCACAATTTGTCCTCCTTGAATTCCTATATTAACATATTTTCGACCTTTTAAAGACTAAACTAAAGGATAGACGACTATGGTCAGAGAAGGTCTATCAGCAATGCCTCTACTAAGTCCCTATGGTTTGTGAACGTTATATCTATTACTGCCTCCCTATCCCCAGTTCTGAATGTTGGCGTACTCCCTTATTACAAATATAGAGATTACTAGCAATAATAAAATCAAACGCAAACTGACATCGTTTGTTGATGTCAGCACTTCCCCATTGGGTATGGTGTGCGTTAGTGTCACAACCCAATACCAGTCTCAAGCCTTGAGTATTCCACCAACTCTTTATTCATCTCACCAGCCTCATATGGAAAGTGCCAGGACCGTTCTGTCCATAGCCTCTCCTGTCACAACCGTCCTCATCTGTGTGGGATACGAATAATGTATACCCCATGACCCTTATTTCAACTACTCGGTTTTTTGTTATTTAGCCAGGACCCTTAGATTTAGGCCACTTCCACATCAATGAGATAGATTGCCAATTTGGATGATACTGCCTCACAGTGATATAAGTTAATCTGCACCACCTTCAACCTCTTAGGTCTATCTACATCTGATAAACCCCAAACCAAATATAGCAACCCTTTTCATTGACTCCAGCCCAGTGAAGCTACCAGCTTCCACTGGCTCGTATCGAGTCCCTCATTCTGATCGGCCAGCACTCCCAGTATGACCTCAACCGTTTTAAGACGTGGAGGTATCCATACCGTGACTACCGGTCTCAGTGGAAACTCACGGCCTTATTCATAACAAAAAGTTGGCATAAAGTTAACATTAAGTTTATTCATAACACTCATGCCAAACTATGGCCAAACTCTTGTTAACGAGCTGCCAAACGTTTGCCAACTTGTGAAAGACAGCTTTTATGTGTTGTTGTTTTACATTACCAATATTTTTTTACCTACCTTTTCATCCTGTTCCCAATTTACAGACCGTTTGTGTTGCTTTTCCATTTTAATAAAAATTATATTGTTCGTTTGTTTTTTAATTTATTTTTCAATTTTAAAAATTGTTAGTATCGATGGAAAAACAAAAATGTCAAAATTAGGGATTATATACAAAAAATGGTAGCATATTTTAGGGGTATCATGCAATTTCAGAGTTGATTTATGAAAAGTTGGCAGACGGATAAAAGTTTCTTATGAATAAACTCTGTGCTAACGAGCTGCCAAGCTTAATCGGCATTCTAGTTAGCAGCTCGTTGTACGTAGTGTATAAACTGTGGCTAACTTTTTGTTATGAATAAGGCCGTCAGACTCTAGTATGACGTCCAAACTTGCTTCAGAACAAGCGCTGCCACACCTGACAATTGCGGCCTTTAACTTTAACTTCTGGTCATCATCAGACCTCACTCTTTTAACGCCCCCTATTCTGAAACTCTTTTTAGGGTTTACACGGTGACCACCAGATTTCCTTGCAGGTTTGTCTCCCTAAGACCTTGCCATTGTCACCAGGCCCAGCTCCCTTAATTGTAACCATTTGGTTACTATTAAGAGGGCCAGGTAGTGCACTCTTACTCTCCTTCCTTGCTGCCTTTTCTAAGAATACAACAGCAGGGGATGCTGAGGATCCGCTCTCCTTACTGATAAGAGTTGACTCCCGCAGGATAGCCACGTTCTTCCGGTGCTTCCTAAGCAGATGCGTATCCCGCCCATCGTGCTGTGAAGAGTCTTTCTTGACTTTTTTGAAACTCGTTCGTCTTTCAGATGTGGTCCTGACGATGAGCCGAAATCATATTTGTTTTGTGCTCATCCTCAGATCCTTTAGGACATATGAAGAAACTCAGAGGTTCTGAAAGTGGTCCTGGTTATTATTTTCCTCATCATGGAATATTTAAACCTGAAAGTACAACCACAAAGTTGAGAACGCTTCAAGTCGGTCATCTAGTGGTAAAAGTCTGATTTGGTATCTATGATTTTGAAATGGCGATTTTCTCAGTTTCTATTTAACGCGTATATTTTAAAAATGTATTGCCAGATTTTAATCAACTTTGAACAGAGACCTTTTCACAAAGTTGTGTTTCGTAGTTTAGTAGAACTACCACCACCTGGATGACAATCTTGCCGTGATGTGGTGACTTAAGTGTCACTTTGGTATCCACCTTGGGGCTCGACTAATGATAGTTGTTGCATTTCAGCTCTTCTATACATAGTCACTCTCTGAAGATATATTGCTAAAGGTATGCACAACGAAAGGTTATCCGATCCCATTCTTTTTATCCTTTTTAATTTATAATCCCGTTTCTATATCCCCTCCCTGTCCACAATTTTTAAGGCCAAGGTGGTTGAGAGCAACGCCCAGGACATGTATGGCTAGTTAGTGGTAAAAGAAACTGGTCGTCTTATTTACGGAATACTCGTGGGAACAAAATTTTTAAAGAACAAATAAACAAGAACAAAATTATGTAAGAGAAGGAATTAGTGTGGAGAATATATTAATATTCTTTAAGGACCTCATCATACTGAGTCTTAAATTCTGGTTTACGCATTAATGTTATTTCATTTCTTAAATATTGACTAAGACCAATATTCCTATTCGGACCAAGTGAAGAAATGTTTCTCTTGCATTTTGAGGAGACATTAGGACAATAGTAAGTCACTTAAAACAAAATCGAAACATTTTTAAAGTAGAAACACGATTTCCGTAGTTCATGTGCAAGAATTTAGAACATGCACTTATTCTATGATTCTCTTTGCATAATTTACACTGCAATGAGTCAACTTTTAAATGATAAGCTTTAAATTGTTTTACTTTAGTTTGCTGATTACTAACATTTAAAACCGTTTTAGAACCACTTAACGGCACATAACATGTTACAATGATGTCCGAAACACTTACAAGGGTATGATACCTAGACCCATTTGGGGACCTATGTTTTATACTTCACTGATTATTCCCAAAGATTTAATGTGCATTCTGAGTAACCAACCAGAGAGACGAGAATAACATCTCTCTACAGGGCTAAGTTTGGTGTTATTTATGTAAATCGCAGTAAACATATCTCTAAATGTAGGCCAAAACACGTAACACCCATGAAAAACACCAGTATCACAAGGAGGGACGGATATCTAACTGCAAAGGTTGGGAACTACTGAATTTATATTTTCTTTAACAATTTATGTTGTCGTATATAGGTATTGCGACCCAGTGGGTGTTTTATTTGTACTACTGATAATTTTTTCTTCTTCTCCACTTACTTGTCTGAACATTCTTCAAATATTATTTTATATGTGTCCCATATTTTACCCAACTCGTCACTCTCAAAATCAAAGGCTTCTTTAGTGTAGCCTGAAAGGTCTTGATACTTTAAAGCAGTCTTAAAAGTAATTATTTGACCTGCTGCGCGGATATATTTGTCAAACGTTGACATTTTTTATTTTGTTTAACAATCAGAGAGAACGACAATAGAAAACATTGGTATAAATAAAAGGCAAGAACTACAAAGTAAAACGAGAAAGTCGCCAAAACACTAAAAATTGCAATGGATTTCCTAAGAAATTTTTATAAACAAAATGGCGACAAAATGTATTTAAATTTTGTAAAATAACAAAAAACGCATAAATAGCGGTTCATGAAAATAGGGAAATGAAATGTAAAACCTTTGCTTTTTACTTCTAACAATGTAACCTCACTTTCAACGAGCCAAAAATTATATGCCGCACTGAGACACCTTTTGTAATTTCAAAAATAAATTCACTGTACACACAAAATATTCATAGCTACTGTGACCAAAATGTTGGGGTTGTGCGTCAGTGAACAAATTCAGTTATTTATTAAATTTTTTTAATAAAATTAATTTTCTTTTATTTATTATTATTTGTATAGTTCTATTTAGTTATGTTAGGTTGAAAAGGAGGGGTATAAAAGCCCAAACCCACGACAGGTATGCACTTATGCCCAGTTGGCATGTTGTGCGCTCCATATGGAAAACGGAATTCCCAAACAAAAACCATAAACATATTTTCCCATAAATAACGGACTAGTCCAAGAACCCAGTCCCCTCAATATAACGCCTTATGGATCTCCAGTTCGAGTTCCCCAGGTATTTCAAGTTCGGCATAGTATCCACTGTAAAATTTTCGCGCCTAATATGCCCAAACGCAGGACAATGACAGAGGTAGTGTACCAAAGTCTCATCCTTTTCCTCGTATGCTCTACATGTTGTCTCCTCAGATAATCTTATGCGAGCTAGATGAGTTCTCAACTCCGTATGACCTGTAATTACACTGGTTGGTTTCCTAAGTGTTGGTCTACTTAGTCTCAGAATCTCCTTTGATTTCCCAAAATTTGGGTCACCCCAGAGTGTTCTTGTCACCCTACCGACATCAGTGCTTTGCCATTTTCTGACATGTTCCTCCATTGCCCAACGTTTAAGTTCATCCTTAAATCGTGTAAGGGGTTTGGCGTTCTCCAAAGTTATAGTACTCAGAAGAGCTCCCATTTTAGATAATTTGTCGGTTTTCTCGTTTCCGATAAGACCGTGATGGCTTGGTATCCATATTATCTCCAGATGTTCACAATTTGTATGTGAGTTTATCTCACTCTTGCATTGCAAAACGTTCCGGAATTCAAGTTTCTCCTCTCTAAATGTCTTAATCACTGATGGCTAATCGTAAAGATACGAATCGGGGTTTCGCTATTTGTTTCCTTTATCCATTTAATTCCTTCCGTAATCGCCATGATCTCAGCCTGATAAATGGTGTTGTGATCTGGTAGACGGAAGTATTGGCTTCTATTTCGGCTTATGTCGTATAAGCCCATTCCAGTTTGGTCACCAATCTTTAAACCGGCTGTGTAAAGATCGATTCTATGGGTGTTTCCCATCCTGATTATCTCATCCCATTCTCCCTCTTCCGGTATTATGGTGATGCAGTTAGTATTCTCATATCTCATCGGGATTATATCACATGTTAATTCCGTAATATTTCCCATCGGTAAGATATCCGTTATTCTTTGGTAACTGGCCTTATGTTCTCTTATAAGCCAACTATTGCCATTAATCTTGTGGCAGCTAAGGCCGCTTCATATTTTACCTGTATCTCAATTGGCCAAATGGATAATATATTCTCAATGGCCATTGTCGATGTGGTCCTCATGGCGCCGCAAATACTAATGCAGCACTGTCTCTGAATCTTTTGAAGAGGTTTTATATTCACCTTCTTCTCTAAGGATGTCCACCACACTAATGAAGCGTACGTAATTGTAGGCCGCAGTACACTCGTATATTGCCATTGTGTCATCCTTGGGCTTAAGCCCCATTTTGAGCCAATCACTCTTCTGCAGAGGGCCCATATTCTTTACATTCAATCTGGTCCGTCCAGGATAGTCTCCAATCAAGTACTATTCCTAGGTATTTGACCTTCTTATCAATCTTAATTGTCTTATTCCGAAAGATGGGATAGCTATGCACCGGTATCTTCCTCTTTCTCGTAAACAAACTGATTTCAGTCTTTTCCGGGTTGACATTGAGCCCTCGCTCCTTTGCCCAGTTATAGGATATATTCAAAGCCTCCATTGCTCTCATATATAAAGAATTTGGATTCGTCCCCCTGATCAGTATCGCAACATCATCTGCGTAACAGGTAGGCTTGAATCCCTCGTTCGATAGAATCCTCAGTAGACTATGTATGATAGTTACCCATAATAACGGAGATAAAATACCACCCTGTAGGGTTCCTCGACATACTTTGTCCCTTCTTACTCCATTTGCCTCACAATTTATCCATCTGTTCCTTAACATATTGCTAATCCATGCAATTAAGACATGGCTTAACCCTAAGTTTTCCAAGGAACCGATAAGACTCGAGGTCATTACGTTATTGAAAGCTCCTTCTATGTCTATGAATACGCCCATGGTATACACACCCAGGTCGAAGGATCTTTCTATATGATAAACAACCTCCTGAAGAGTAGTCTCAGTAGATCTGCCCTTGATATAGGCGTGTTGTCCGAATCTCATTGAATCGCCTGGTAATCGTCTTCGGACTATTCCATCGACGATACGCTCCATGGTTTTCAATAAGAATGATGTTAAGCTTATGAGTCCATAAGCTTTAGGATTTGCGTAATTTTCCTTCCCTGGTTTAGGTATGAAAACGACCCTCGACTCTCGCCTCCCTCCATTCCACAGGGGTATACGCATATTTTAGGCCAGTAGTAAAAGTATTCGCCAGCCTTATATCGATTAGGTCAATGCTTCTTTGTAGGAGAGCCGGAAAAATACCGTCCTGCCCTGGTGCCTTATATGGCAAGAAACTATTTACCCCCTCTCTGACCATCTTTGCGGTTATAATTATGTCCGTCGTGACACTACCATCATGGGGGTGTGGAATTTCTCTGTCATCCGCCATTTCTGTTTGGAAGTGTGCCTCTATCAGTATTCCTAGTATCTCCTCCATCGCCTCCGACCTTTTCCCGTTCGAGTCAACGAGGGTATCCGGTTGGGTGTGGGTTTTCGATAGGAATTTCTTAATTCTAGAAACGTCATTCACACTGTCCACCTGATTGCAAAAAAGCCTCCAGGATCTGCGTTTGGCGTTTCTTATTGCTTTGTTTCATTTTATTAGGTTTCGTATTTCTTTGATCGTTTTTAGTTTCATTTCATTTTTCTAATTGTGCTGCTTGTTGGGGTCTGTGCATAGATTCAGTTTAAACTGCCAAGTTGAGTAGAACTTTTACCGGCGTTCATACAGCGCCGACCCACCGCACAATGTAAGGGTGCATTAACACAGTGCACATCACATAGTGCGGTTTATACAACGAAGAAAGGCATGAAAGACGCAAACCACCCTATTAAACACACTCAAATATTACTTTATTTATTATTTCACTTTAAGTTATACATATCTATCATCCAACTCAATTTGTTACACCCTTAACGAGCTCTAATGTTATACTGATGCAACTGGTACTGTCGACTATTGATGGTGGCGGTGCCATTTAATTGTGTCATTCTGAAACTTTCCACAAATTTCCTGCACGAGTATATTCTGGTAATTACCAGAGTTCGTTACATTAAAATTAAGATGTCAATGGTAAGTAATATGTAGAAAAAAAAAACTACACCGTAAACTATGACGCACATGATACAAAATTTCGGCTGTGTATTACTTAATATATAAGTCGAGAACAAGCCAACCGAATAAAATGTAAATATAACAACTCTTAATTAACCTATTGAAATTAGAATGTATATCAAACTTTTTTAATGTAAATATGAAGCAATATTAAAACACTTCATACAAAAAACAAACAAAAATACAGTGCTAGAAAAAACTATTAATGCATATAAAACTCAATCATAGCGATTTCAAAATATACAAACATTTGGTTACTTGATCAAACATGTAATCAGTTTTGAAGTTTGTGTTCAATGTTTAATTATGGACACAATAACATAATCATAGTACGAGGTTATTTATGCAACTCATTATTTCATACATATATATTTTATTGACTTCGATTCTAAATTCCAAACACAAATTTTTAACGCAAATTATGTTTCCTTCACTGCATTATTTAAACCCATTTCACTCAATATTTTTAATGCATTCTTTGCTGCATCTTCTTGAGATTCCTTTGCATTTATTCCTACTCCATGGCAAATTTGTGGAGGATTTGTTGAAAGCATTACAATAGTGAGAAATTCATTGTGATTTCCTTTAGGGTAATCAGAGAAATCAACCTGAAATAAAAGTTGATAAATTATTTAATTTTTATTTCATTTCAAACTTACTTCAAAACCTAACAGATTTGCTAAATACAGCAACTGGTCCTTCATATAAAGGTTTTGGCTTCTTAATGATGTTTTTGTAAAGTTTGAACAACTATCCATTGAGTTTTTAACGCAAGAAGAACTTGACTCTGAAATACCTCTCTTAACATTTTCTTGCTTATAAGTCATTTCAGCATTAGGGTCCAAAGTTTTGGTTGCTTAAATAAAAAAAAAAAAATAATGTAAAAAGAAATAGATACAATTAAAATATTTACTGCCTTATTCAAAAAATATATAAAAGGTTTATAAAGGTCATTTTACCTTTAATTGATTTGTTAACTTCAAGTAATTCTTACATTTAGCTAATATTGCAAATGTATCGCAAAAGTTAAACATTTTTTTTCTACATAAAATTTTATGTTATCATTTTTAAAATTTATTGTAAATCAATTATTCTAGCATCAGTTAATTTTCTTTCTTAAATATTTCTAAACTAAATTGTTAACATTTAAGAATACTGAAAAATTATTCCGATATTAGACGACTGGAATACATCTGCTCCCGAATATTTCTAATATTTTATTACCTCACGCGGTTCCAGGCGATGTCGAAGAGCTTAATTGACTCCCCTATTCATAAGATTTCTGAAAATATATACTTTATGGGGTTGGAAATGAAAATTGTAGAAATTTCACACGGAACGACAAACCTATAAACCTTTTTAACTGTGTGAAGGGTATAGTAATCTGCAAAATAAGGTTATAATAATAAACATTAAAAAACATAACCTGCACAATAAGCATATTTTTGTTCTTTGTTTAAAAATTAATATTTTGTCTTTGGTTAAAGTTTTCATTGAGTTTAATTAAAGAATTCAGATTTGATAATAAACAGAATTATATAATACCAGCCAAACCCGGCGCACGTTGCTACGCCGCTTATTGAATTTGCATTCTGAATTTTAATTGAATATCAACTGCAAGAAGCTAAAAACTATAACCTTTTTTTAATGAGCGTGGCACTGCCTACTTTTCTAATCACTGTATAGTCATGACAGCTCAATATGTGTGTAAAGTTTCAGAAAAATCGGTCCAGTGCAGGTACCTCAAAGTTATAACTTTTTTTTATGGGCGTGGCTCTGCCCACTTTTCCAATCACGAAATTATATAGTCATGACAGCTCAATATGTGTGCAAAGTTTCAGGAAAATCGGTCAAGAGCAAGTGGCTGAAAATGATAACTTTTTTATGTGTGTGGCCCTGCCCACTTTTCTAATCACGAAATTGTATAGTCATGACAACTCAATATGTGTGCAAAGTTTCAGAAAAATCGATCTAGCAAGCTGCAAGTGGCTGAAAATGATAACTTTTTTATGGGTGTGGCCCTGCCCACTTTTCTAAGCAAGAAATTGTATAGTCATGACAACTCAATATGTGAGCAAGGTTTTAGAAAAATCGGTCCAGTGCAAGTACTTAAAAATTTTAACTTTTTTATGGGCGTGGCCCCGCCCACTTTTCTAATCACGAAATTTTAAAGTCATGACAGCTCAATATGTGTGCAAAGTTTCAGAAAAATCGGTCTAGTTCAAGTACCTCATAATTATAACTTTTTTTTATGGGCGTGGCCCTGCCCACTTTTATAATCACGAAATTATAAAGTCATGACAGCTCAATATGTGTGCAAAGTTTCAGAATAATCAGTCCAGTGCAAGTACCTCAAAATTATTAATTTTTTATGGGCGTGGCCCCGCCCACTTTTCTTATCACGAAATTACAAAGTCATGACAGCTCAATATGTGTGCAAAGTTTCAGAAAAATCGGTCAAGTGCAAGTAGCTAAAAATTATAAATAATTTTTTATGGGCGTGGCCCCGCCCACTTTTTTCCACCCATAAACACTCCCTAGTATGTGTAAAACAACTTTCCAAAGTTTGAGTCCGATCGGTTTTACAGTTTCGGAGTCTATAGCTAAGACACACACAAAGTTTCACTTTTATATATATTGTTACGTTTATATATACCTTTTATAAACGTTGGATTATTTCCTTTAAATAAACCTCTCGAGTTCTTTTATTGCAATCAAAAACAGTTGAAATTTGTTATAAAATTAAGAGCACTTTATTTACTTAAACACACTCAAAGATTGCTTTAATATCACTTTACTTATTACACTTATGATTATACACTTTTATTATCAAACACACTTTGATACGCACCTTACAAGCTCTACTGTAATACTGATTACGTTAGCTGTGTTGTTCGGCTATTTATAATAACATAGTGGTGTTCGGTAACATTCGACAAAGTTCTCGTATGTACATTCTAGTACATTCGAAAACCGTTAAATTTAAATTAAGACGTTAAGTAATAGGTACGAATAATAGAAGTGCCTAAAAGTATGCTACACATAATAACAAACAACATTTTCGAACAACCAGCAAAATAAACTAATGCACATAAAACTACAGTAACTTAAACTACTACAACTAAAATAAATTATAATGTAAATTAAGCTACTTAAAAATAAATCTGTAACACTACCGCCCGCTTAAGCCTGTTCGTCCCGAATAGGCACAAATTCACTTTTTCCGTACTTAGCGAAGCGCTCGAGATGAACCACTTTCATCTTTGATCTTGGGCTCTTGTATTCTGGATTCTATACACCACATCATTTATTCTCTTTATCACCTTATACGGTCCATCCCAATGATTTTGCAATCCTTTATTGCGTTGTGGGTTATATAATAGAACTCGCTGACCCTCATTAAAGCCTTCAGATTCTGCTGCACGGTCGTATCTGGCTTTCATCTTGTTGCTGGACATGTTTGTTTGCTCAAAGGGGCCGCCCAAGTTATACCTCTGCAATGGCTTACGACTTTTTCTTGCTTGGCTTTTAGCTGCGATGCATTGGGCGCAATTTTCTATCCAACCAGCTACCGATTGTTGACAGCCAACCCAATAGAACCGTTGCTTTAACTTTTTAAGGGTTTTTGTCATGCCAAAGTGACCTCCACTGAGACCTTCGTAAAACTCCCTTAAAACTTCGTCGACTTTAGAGGATGGCACCACAATTAGATTAGTGACAGATTTTCCACTAGCACTTTCCCATATTCGATATAGACATCCATTAACCACCTTAAGGCTATTCCACAGCGCCCAATAAGATTTCATCAGTGGACTTCCCGCTGATATTTGGTTTCGAGTGGGCCTTTTATCTTTTTCCTTTGCTGATATAATCTTTGCCAGTATGGGATCGTCTCTTTGCGCCACTGACCATTCACCGTTTTTGTCTATATGCGTTAGTCGAACATCTATTACGCACTCTTCTTCCTCAGGTTTTGTAAAATATTTGCTCTTTAAGCTGCAGAAATTTCGGGAACGTGCATCCGCATTGCCATGTTTGACCCCTTTTCTGTGCTCAATACTGGATTTATTTCCCTGAAGTCGTTTAGTCCAGTAATCCAACGGAATCTTAATGTTGCCCCAAATCATAACTTTTCGTCCCATGTGCAGATTAATGTTATGACTTATCATAAAATCAGCGCCCACGATTACTTCATCCACAATGTCAGCAACAATAAATACATGATTAACACTTATATTTGCAATAGTTAATTTCACCTTTATTTTTCCATAAACATTAGCAAACTCCCCAGTAGCTGTTCGTAGGCTTACACCACATAGTGGTTCGATTTCCTCCTTGACTATATCAGGTCTGATAATTGATTGTGATGCTCCTGTATCTATTGTAAGAACATGCCTCCGACCATTGATATACCCACAAGCAGTACGGTTGCTATTTTCCTGCTGCATAACTGATATGGAGATTGTGGGGCCCTCTGTAATGGGATCATGCTCATGCCTATAAGTGTTAACTTGTTTTAACGGTAACTGCGTGTTTTCCAGCTTGCTGTATTCAGGTGGCGATACAAATCTAGCCCGCTTTCTTGGTGTTCTACAATTTCGTTGAAAATGTCCATTCTTACCACAATTATAACATTTGGCTCTGGCTTTGCCTTGTTTTTCCTCTAACGCCTGTATAACTGCATTTTTAATTTCATTGACTATATCTTCGTCTTTTTCCGCAGAAAATTCGAGATTTCTCACCTTACATATTTGTGTCCTAGAGAGTAATTTTGCGGTCTCCTGTGTCAGCGCGTATGCTACGGTTTCTGCAAACGTTGATTTATGCATGCCAAACACCGCGTGCTTTATTTCGGGATCACGTATTCCATTAACGAACGTTTCAATTTTAAACTGATCCAAAAATGGGTGATTTTCACCTGGATATGTCAGCTGCACTAAGCGCTCGATCTCCGTTGGGAAATCTTGTAACGACTCATTCGCTTTCTGTGTTCTGCCTCGTAGTTCCATTCGGTATATATCTCGTTTGTGTTCGCCGCCATACTTACGTTGTAGCGCCACCATTATGTCATCGTAGTTTTCTCTGCAGCCAATAGGTATGCTTTCCAAGACTTGCACTGCGTTTCCTTTTAACGCCAAAATCAACTCTATAGCCTTTTCTTCATTGCTCCACATATTTCTATTGGCAACTGTCTCAAATTGAAATTTAAAAACATTAAATGGTGCACTACCGTCAAAAGTAAGGGCCTTTATTCTACTCGATATTTCTGGAATTATTCGCACTGGTCCCTCATGACATTGAAGATCATTAATTTTTATTTCCAGATTTTAAAATTTTTCGTCTTGTAATTGCAATTTTTCATCAACTTTTTTTACTTGTAACTGCAATTTTTCGTTAACATCTTTAACTTGTTTTTCAACGCAATCGACTCTGTTGTTCACAGCCTCAGAAATTTCCTGAAGTTTTTGGTTCGTAGCTCTAGAACATTCTTGAAATCTCAACTCCAACTCTTCTTTTACTTCAGCTAATAATTTTTCATTATTAGCTCTAGAAGTTTCTTGAACTTCTAATTTAACTTCTTGAACTTCTACTTTAACTTCAGCTAATAATTTTTCATTATTAGCTCTAGAATTTTCATGAGCTTCCTGGAATTTAATTTCCATCTTTTCCATCATAGCAGCAAGCATCGTACTTAAATCCATGTTGTTTGTTGTTGCTCGAGTGGAGACTTCCATTTCTTCTTTTTCGTCAAACTCGTAACCATCAATGTCAATATTACGCCGCTCAAATTCATCTAGAAGTATTTTCTGCAATTCTACTTTATTACCTGTTGTCGGCAATGTCAGCTTACTCAATTCTTTCTTGAGTTGTTCAACTTTAAGCTCCTCAAATTTCATGTCTGCTTTTATTTTTATTTTAATGCAATTTCACTTCTGACACCAGTTGTTACGTTTATACCTTTTATAAACGTTGGATTATTTCCTTTAAATAAACCTCTCGAGTTCTTTTATTGCAATCAAAAACAGTTGAAATTTGTTATAAAATTAAGAGCACTTTATTTACTTAAACACACTCAAAGATTGCTTTAATATCACTTTACTTATTACACTTATGATTATACACTTTTATTATCAAACACACTTTGATACGCACCTTACAAGCTCTACTGTAATACTGATTACGTTAGCTGTGTTGTTCGGCTATTTATAGTAACATAGTGGTGTTCGGTAACATTCGACAAAGTTCTCCTATGTACATTCTAGTACACCGTTAAATTTAAATTAAGACGTTAAGTAATAGGTACGAATAATAGAAGTGCCTAAAAGTATGCTACACATAATAACAAACAACATTTTCGAACAACCAGCAAAATAAACTAATGCACATAAAACTACAGTAACTTAAACTACTACAACTAAAATAAATTATAATGTAAATTAAGCTACTTAAAAATAAATCTGTAACAAAATAGATATTTATAAAACATATATGTCCTATAAATGCATTTGTGAGGTAATTTAAATATCGAGAAAAGGATTATACCACTGACATTAATTCAAAAAACATTATATCAAAACGTAAGAAGAATACACTCAAAACTACCAAAACTTTATTGTGATATCTCCTGTTTTACAAATAAAATCATAATAGTCACGAAACCTTGGCTTAGTAAAACAAATAAATAGTGCACAAGTTTAATATAAATTTTTTCGATGCGGCAGGTATGCTTTAAATACAACAATTGGTAAAGATTAGATTGAAAATAAACTGGCAGTGGTGTCCTAACTGCTGTAATTACTAAAATTCATGTGAAATTTTATGTGTCCAAGTCCAAATAAAACAATTTACCTAATTTGTAGCTATATTTCTCCTAATCATCCTTACAAGTCTACATGGCTCATTTAAATGATGTGAGTTTATTCTAAAAAAATTAAAGTATCGGTCACGCTGATTTGTGATTTTAATACGCCTAATAATACATGGAAAATGATTCCAGATTCTAATTCTTTTATCCCATCCTATTGTCCTGAGTCACAACTTGATTACATAAATGGATTAATTTTTTATTCCAAATCGATTCTAAAAAAAAAATGCGTGCAATAAATAATTTGATCTTCTCTTTGTAAATGAGCCTCATGATTTTACTTTGCTAAGGCATTTTCAAATATCAACTACTGGAGACAAATATTATCATACAACAAAAGTTATCGTAGATCTTCATAATTCAAAATCGAAAACTACAATAATCTTAAATTTCAGCTCTCTCAAATCGACTGGACTACATTATTCTACTACTTAAACTTTTGTGTAAGCTCATTTTACAATATTTTAAATCACTGCTAGGCTAATCAACGAGCGTATAAAAACTATTTTAGTAAAATAAAGATAAATTTAAATCCCGATTATAAAATTTTTAATAATTTTGTAAATTCTAAACGGAGAACTGTATACAAATCTGCGATATGTTTACTGACTTTTCATAAACGTATGTATATTTATACAGTATTTAAAAATCCTTATCAATGTCCGTACGGAGAACTGTATACAAATCTGCGATATGTTTACTGACTTTTCATAAACGTATGTATATTTATACAGTATTTAAAAATCCTTATCAATGTCCGTACGGAGAACTGTATACAAATCTGCGATATGTTTACTGACTTTTCATAAACGTATGTATATTTATACAGTATTTAAAAATCCTTATCAATGTCCGTATTCTATTAATCAATGAATTTCCAAAATATTAAACTATCAACTATACCTATTACTGACGGTGTTTCGAGTTGTATTTTGAAGTACTGTGGTCTATACTTACATAAACCTTTAATTTATATTTTTAACTTGTCGCAAGCGCAGAGCTATTTCTCTGAATTATTGGAAACCGTTCATTATCTCAATCAATAAATCAGGATCAAAATCATGCGTTAATAACTACAATGGAATTACCACCCGTTTATATTCCGAAATTATTTGAAAAAATTATTACGATATTTTATCTCCAAAATCAACATGGTTTGAGAAAATCTTGTTCAACCATTTCAAATCTTATTGAGCTAACGACTTATGTAAACGATGGATTCTACAAGTGTCAACAAATGTCTATACTGATTTCAGTAAGCATTCGATAGAGTAAATCACAATCGTTTATTAATAAAATTGGATAAAGTGTGATTTGCACCTCATCTACTTAGATGGATTGAATCTTATTTGAAAGTGCGTAAAGTTCAAGAATTTAATTTTAATATTTACGTCTCGTCGTTCCACAAGGTAGTCATTAAGGACCATTATTATTTACACTTTCTATGAATGATCCTCCGTGTAGAGTCGTTTTGCTTATTTTTACTCCCATCGGACGCATCCCCAGGTGGTGGATAGTGGGGGACGGATGTAGTGTGGGGGGCCTGAGCATTTTATAGAGTGGAGAAGACCTACCCATCTTAATAAGTAGAGATTTGTCACATCTTGTAGTGATCCGACCCCGTACACTACCTCTGACCATAGGGGTTCCTAGAACTCCTCGAGGACCAAATAAAAATAAAGTAGGGCCGTTCGCAAATTAAACCAAAAATGAGTATTGAAAATAAAGAGTTGAAAGTTACGTTGAGAGCCTAATAAACTCAGTACAGCCAGCTAATGGTGGTGAGCAAGCAGGCCCCGAGACGTCGTCATCAAATGACTGTAAGGAAACAATTTCGGAGGTGGGCAACTTGTCTTCCGTTATTGATAAACCGAAAGATTCAACTTCCGAACAGGCGAAGGCGGTAGCTAAGACTACAGGTGATAATGGAACAGCCAGGAGGAAAATTCCACTATCACGAAAAAGAAAGCCGGAAGAGAAATCGGCTAAAGAGCAACCCACGTGTGCGAAAGTGGCTAGAAAGAAGATGACAGAGGAGCTATGCTATGCTGTTATCGATTCCAATAGCGCATCGGGTAAAATCCCAATGGCACATCAGAAAGAGATAGAGAACGCCATAAATGAGAGGATTGTGCAGTATATCCTGGAAGCAGATGATAATGCTCCACAAATCCACATAGAAAGCTGTAGGTTCGCCAGGGAAGTACTGTTTCTACAACTAGAATCAAACACCTGTGCACATATTTTGAAAGTCCTAGTGGGAGGCATACCAGCCCCGTGGGAGGATGGCAAATTTGCCATGGTCGACATCCCATCCCTAACCAAGGTTTAATTTTTCGTTAAAGGTTGGGGCAGCAAATTAGACAGCAAAGCCATGCTGAAAATCATTGGCAAGCAAAATAGAGGTCTGGAAGTGGACAAATGGGAGGTTTTCCATCGTGAGGAAACTGATGATGGTAGTAGTAGTAGGGGTGGATAAACCCTCCATGTCTTACCTCGACGAGCAAAAGGGGAAAGTGTACTTCGCAAGTACAACTATCTTCTTCAGAGTTGATAACACGCATAATCCAACGGAGAGGAAAAATCCCGAAGACGAGACAAAGAAGGCGTTGTATCAACCTTCTGACGCTCCGACACTACCACCAACGTCAGATTTAAGAAGTATTATAACATCGGCAAGGAGAACAGGTAGGAATATTTTAATAGGCTGTGACGCGAACTCGCATCACCTCTCTTGGGTCAGCTCGAACTGTAACAGGAGAGGTGACGCCCTATGTGAATTCCTAAATGTGAACAACTTATTCACCCTTAACTCTGGTAATAAACCAAATTTAATTAACAGAATTAAGGAAGAGGTAACTGATGTGACTATATGTTCAGAAAATTTGATTGATGAAATTTCCAATCGGCACGTATCTGATATGCACTCTTATTTGGATCATCGCTATATTCTTATGACCTTAACCCTCTACTGCATGAGCATCGATTTTTTAATGAAAACAATTTTTAGACCACAAATTAGTGTTTATTTAGGATGTATTTATATATTTTAGAAAGAAAAAATATTTATAATTGGATATTTTACGAGAAAAAACAAGTAAGAGTACTATATTCGGCTGTGCCGAATCTTTTATACCCACCACCAATTTTATGTACATTTAAAGCACAATATTTATTATTTTGTTAATCGCTATAGAATAATCTCTTTATAATAAAATATGTATCACTTTTTTTGTAGAGGGTGGTTAAATTTTAAGGGCCCATGTTGAAGGTGAACCACATCTAAACTTCAACTTTTTTCCTGTATTTCATTTGACATTCTCAATCTCAGACTAACTCAATTTAAACCGTGGAAAGATACGCAATCGAGCAACGCTTTTAAATATTATAGATTTTTATGAAAATGGGCGTTCAAATCAAAATGCATTTTGTGCACTTCGTGATTCTTTTGGTCAACATAATCGTTCGAATTCGTCCACAATCGTGAGAATTGTAAAAAATATTTAAATGTCTGCAAAGCAGGTCTGTATGAAATGTGAAAACATCTGTGAATGCCATCTTAGTTCGTTGAATGGGAAACATTGCTGTTTTTCACGATAACGTGCCAAAAGAGCAAGCAACCTCGACTCATCATCGTGCCCAACAATCGAGCATCAACAGTGTCATTGAAAATTTGGACTATCGGATCGTGGTGTGCCGCCTAGGTTGGGGGGCCATTTGGCCGATATTTTGTTCCATAGATAATTGAAGCATACAAATATTATCATTATAAAAATAAATGATAATAATTTCATAATAATTTTATTCAAAATCAACATAGTCCCTTAAAATTAAACCACCCATTATAACTTCGATATGCTAGTAAAATTTTTTCGAAAATTTAGTCTTTTAATGAAAGTGGCCGTTAAAATACGCGTGTCAATAAAGTTTCTGCTAATAAACATAACTTAGATATTTCAATATAGTCCTTTAGTATTCCAAAATCTTTATTCATAGAGAATTTACATGAATTTAAGAGGAAGAAAGTGAATTTAAGGTTAAATTTTAAGGGCCACAGGGTGATTTAAAATATGCATTCTCTGCATTTTTCTAAAACGGGAAATTTATTAGTAAGATTTTGATTTTTAAACTTCTATAACATTTTGCTTTTAAAAGATTTTTAAACGAAATAAGTTTTGTATAATTTTAAAATTTGTTAGCCATTAGTACATGAAAATAAATTGTTTATAATGTTTAGAGACAATTTTTTTTTTGACTTTGGTCAAAATTTTCCTAAATTCCCATTTTTAATAGAGCATAACTTCAGGAGAACATAAGCATAAGTTGTTAGCATGCCATCTAGTAGTTGCTAGTAGAGTCATCTATCTTATCATCTTTATCTTATATTTAGCTACAGTACAATAAATTGCGCAGTGTAAGATGAATAAATGCTAATATATATGACTAATATATTTTTATAAAAATTTAAGGAAAAAAGTGTGCGTGGCACATCTATTTTCCGTTATAACGAAGACTTTGACCAAAAAGCCATGTTTGCAAAATTTCAGAATCGTACATATATACACTGTGCGGTATATATTTTCGTACATTTTTATCTATAACTCTTTTCCTAATTCATAGATTTAAGCGATTTTCAGGGAAAAATATTCTTTTGACTCGATAAATATATATTCGAAGTTTCATGAACGTTTATGCGTCTGGACACAATTCAAAACTGAAAGTGGGCATTATAGTAGGCGTGTCAAAGTTGTTTTTGCTAATGAGTACAACTTAGGTGTTTCAATATAGTCCTTTATTATTCCAAAATCTTTATTAATAGAGAAATTATATGAATTTTAGGTAAAACGTTATATGGGAGGTGGGCGTAAAAGTGGGCGTGGCACCTTAATTTTTTGGCATAGTAATGAAATTGCATAGGGGGATAGACGTAGCAAAATTTATCATCATACCTCTAATTTTAGCGGTTTTATGAGCTTTTTAATTTCATTAACGGTAGATAACGTGAAAAGTGGGCGCTATAGTAGGCGTGTCAAAGTTATTTTTGCGAATGAGTACAACTGAGGTGTTTTAATATAGGCCTTTATTATTCCAAAATCTTTATTAGTAGAGAAATTATATGAATTTTAGTTAAAACGTTATATGGGAGGTGGGCGTAAAAGTAGGCGTGGCACATTGATTTGCCGTTACAAGAAAGCGTGTCACCAAAAACTAAAGTGTGCAAAATTTCAGAGTTGTACATCCAATTTTGTTGCTTTTATGACGTTTTTGTTTTTAAATATACCAAAAAATACACTGTGCGGTATAAATTTTCGTACGTTTTGATCGATTACTCCTCCCCTAATGCATAGATTGAGACAATTTTCGGGGGAAAATATTGTCTTTACCCAGGAAATATACATTCGAAGTTTCATGAGTCTACGTTAAGGCGTTTGGACACAATTCCATTTTATTCGATGTTCGAAGGACACGGTTTTTTTGACCTACTCTTGCTTTTCGAGCTATAACTCTCTTCCTAATATTCCGATTTAGCCCATTTTCAATACCAAACAAACCTTGTCTATAAGAAAGATTCTGGCAAAATTTGAGCCCCCTAGCTTTTTCGGTGCGACCTCTATCGTGCTTTCAACAGACGGACAGACGGACAGACGGACAGACGGACGGACATAGCTAGATCGTCATAAAATCATACCACGATTCAGAATATATATACTTTATGGGGTCTAAAATGGATATTTCGATGTGTTACAAACGGAATGACAAAATGAATATACCCCCACCATTTTTTTGGTGGCGGGTATAAAAATAAGCCATATATGACTTTGTATGCATTCAATGGTATTTTCTAATTGCCATATATGGCTTTCTATGCATCAGTGTGAAAACTTTTGAAACAGTTTCTTTAGCATTGTAGCACAAAAATACTTCACATTTCTCACAATAAGTATCGAAACGGAAGGAGCAATTATTTTGACAAAGTTGTTTCGTTTTCATCCATTTGGGAAAATGACCAATACCGTTAGCTCTAACGGAATTCAATGGAAAGTCTTGCATCTTCCTTTTTTTGCTGCTGCTGGGAGTACAGTCTTTGCTTGTCGTTGGTGTTGAAGGGTTAGATGGTGTGGTCGTTGGCCGTCCACGTTTTTTGGCCTTCCCAGCCTTGCAAAAATTCTCAGCAATGGCAAGCTTGAAATCAAATAGCGGCATGTATTCCACTGACTTTTTACGCCACAAAATCCAGGAATTTACAATGCACATATCAACCATATGGAAAAAAAAATTTTTATACTATTTCTTCGTACGTAGTTGAATCCTATAAAGACCAAGTAACGAATCGAGTAAATCGACTCCACCCATGTAGTTATTATAGACGCCAACAGCCTTTGGCGATTCAATTTGAATATACTTTTTCTCCTTCTTACTAAAACGAGTCATTGAAGAAACAGGTTGACTTCCAACATAAGTTGAAAGTAAATTAACCACTTTATTGTCAGACCAAGAGACAAGGCTAAGACTGACTCCTTCAATTTCAGCCACATTTTCTACAATACTACCGCGACCCAGTTTTTTCATTTCCTTTTCAGATGGGAGCTTGCAGTTAGGGATTCGATTAATTCTTACTGTGCCCAAAGACACTAAACCAATTTTCATAATACGGAGGCAAATGACTTTCTCTCCAAATTGGGGCTCTTGGTTTTTCAGGTTATTTTTTCTTTGAAGTAGTAGGTTTCTCACAATGGTCTTCCAAATCGCTCTCATCAGTCTCCGGTACAAAAATGTTGTCCTGATCAGAAAGTGGGACTCTTACTTCTTCTTTATCGGTATCGGATATATTTTCATCATCACTTTGAAGTCCATCAGCGATTTCATCAGTATATTTCAAATTACCATAAAATGATTGTACATTCATTTTTCATAACTGCATGGAAGGCCATATATGGCTTCGTCAATTTTAGCAAAAAAAAGTATTTATAATGCTTACCTTTCATCAATATTATTGTTTTATTTGAAAATGTAATGAACTTTTTACATAAAAAAAAATTTCTTTGAAAGAAATACCTTTTTTTCATATTAAAAATTGATGGCAAACTTCTGTAAAACTCACTTCTATTAGGACAACTGAGACGATCGCACAAAAATTGCAAAAACAAGAAGCAAATATTGTTTTTAAATAACTACACTTTGAATTTCACAAGAAAGCAACATAGAAAGAATGATAGATAAGACAAACATTTGCAAAAGTACCGTTACCGTAAAGAGAAATCACAATAAAAGTAAAAAGCCATATTTGGCGTTGTATGCAGTATAGGGTTAAGTCATCCGTCACCAGAAACGGTGACTTTTAGAAATAAGGCCAAAACAGATTGGCAAAATTTTAGGTTAAGTCTGCACCATAAACTCGAAAATTATCCGGAACCAGATGGAAATCTTGGCACGATAAATTCAATGGTGGGAAGACTGACTGCCGACATAGGCGAACCCAAAGAGAAAAGCCCTGGATGACAGGTGAACTGATTAATCTCAGGAAGGAAACCCGAAGGCTCGTTAACAAAGCATATCGAATGAAACAATCAATATACTGGGACGATTATAATGAAAAGCTCAGAATATACAACAAGGCAATAAGAATCGCCAAACACAGTTCCTGGAGGCTTTTTTGCAATGAGGTGGACAGCGTAAATGACGTTTCTAGAATTAAAAAATTCCTATCTAAAACCCATACCCAATCGGAAACCCTTGTTGATTTGAACGAGAAAAGGTCGGAGACGATGGAGGAAACACAAGGAATACTGATAGAGGCACACTTCCAAACTAAAATGGCGGCTGACGGGGAATACTCCCATCCCCTGATGGAAATGCCATGACGGACGTAATTATAACCGCAAAGATGGTTAGAGAGGCGGTAAATGGTTTCTTGCCATATAAGGCACCAGGGCCGGAGCCTTATATGGGAGCTCTTCTGAGTACTATAACTTTGGAAAATGCTAAACCCTTTAAACGATTTAAGGATGATCTTAAATGTTGGGCGATGGAGGAACATGTCAGAAAATGGCAAAGCACTGATGTCGGTAAAGTGACAAAAACACTATGGGGTGACCCAAATCTTGGGAAATCAAAAGAGATTCTGAGACTAAGTAGACCAACACTTAGGAAACTAACCAGTGTAATTACAGGTCATACGGAGTTGAGAACCCATCTAGCTCGCATGAAATTGTCTGAGGAAACAACATGAAGAGCATGCGAGGAAGAGGAGACTTTGGTACACTACATCTGTCATTGTCCTGAGTTTGGGTATATTAGACGCGAAAATTTTACAATGGATACTATGCCGAACTTGGAATACCTGGGGAGCTCAAACTGTAGATCCATAAGGAGTTACATGGAGGGGACTGGATTCTTGGACTAGTCCGTTATTTATAGGAAATTAAGATTACGGTTTTTGTTTGGGAATTCCGCACAACATGCCAACTGGGCATAAGTGTATACCTGTCATGGGTTTGGGCTATTAGTGCCCCTCCTTTTCAACCTAACCTAACCAATGAAGGATCATACATCTATAATCAATTACTATCAAGGTTGGCAACCGATACCGTTATTGATACCGATACCGTTTAAAATTGATTACCGGTATCGATACCGAAATAATTTTTTGCGTAAAATACCGGTATTCAAATACCGTTTCCCTTAATACCGGTATTATAACGGTATCATCATTTTAGTGTTTCGGTATTTAAAATGCATACCAATTTAGCAAATAGCATCAAATTTCTATATGTTCAACACTATTGTGTTAGTTGAAATAGCTTTTTTACCTTCATACACCACGATGACATTACTGCTATTGTTTTGCTACTGGCCAAGGAGAATTGCAGTGGTTGCAGTCTGTCAGCTGTTCTTTGTTTCTTGCAAACAAATTTGCACCAAAAAAATGAAACATATAAGATTTGTTGTATAACTAAGGTCACCTGTATAAATTTGTATTGTTACAATTGAAAAAAGCTTTTCTTTGAAGCGCACAACTTAAGTGATCAAACTAAATTTAAAAGCATTTAAAAAACATATATGATAACAAGAACAAAATGCCTCGACCAAAGGAAAATATTTGCAGAAAATTTTTTTAATTTGATTTTTTTAAAAATATTAACAAGGAAAAAGAACATGTGTGTGTTCCTAATATTACTTACTAAATATACTATTTAGAAAAGAAGTTAATTTTTAGTTAATATTTTTGTTAATTAAATCTATATATATAAAAGTGAAACTCTGTGTGTGTGTGTTAGCTATAGACTCCGAAACTGTAAAACCGATCGGTCTCAAGCTTTGGCAAGTTGTTTTACACATACCAGGGAGTGTTTATGGGTGGAAAAATGTGGGCGGGGCCACGCCCATAAAAATTAGTTATCAGTTTTAGCTACTTGCACTTGACCGATTTTTCTGAAACTTTGCACACATATCGAGCTGTCATGACTAAATAATTTTGTGATAAAAAAGTGGGCGGGGCCACGCCCCTAAAAAAGTTTTAATTTTGAGGTACTTGCACTGGACCGATTTTTCTGAAACTTTGCACACATACTATGCTGTCATAACCATAAAATTTTGTGATTAGAAAAATGGGCAGGGCCACGCCCATAAAAAAAGGTTATAATTTTGAGGTACTTGCACCAGACCGATTATTCTGAAACTTTGCACACATATCGAGCTGATATGACTAAATATTTTCATGATTAGAAAAGTGAGCAGTACCACGCCCATAAAAAAAGGTATCATTTTGAGGTACTTGCACTGGACCAATTATTCTGAAACTTTACACACATATTGAGCTGTTATGGCTTTACAATTTCGTGATTAGGAAAATGGGCAGGGCCATGCCCATAAAAACAATTATAATTTTGAGGTACTTGCACTGGTCCGATTCTTCTGGAACTTTGCACACATATTGAGCTGTTATGACTTTACAATTTCGTGATTAGAAAAGTGGGAAATGCCACTCCCATAAAAAATTATAATTTTTAAGTATTTGCACTTGATATTCAATTAAAATTCAGAATGCATTTCGATTCATTGAGGGGCGTAGCAACGCGCGCCGGGATATGCTAGTAAATAAATAAAAATTAAAAATTTTAGGTTTATTGGAAGCTTATTTGACCAATTTCTCTACAATATCTCTCAAATAAGCCTTTAATAAACCTAAAATATTTTTTATGAATACGCCCCTAAATATGTATATGTTCAAAATCTTTTATTTTTAGCCAATACTGGTTTGTAGCACTGATACCGGTATACCGATACCGTTATAATTAAAATACCGATACCGTTACCGAAATAATAAAAAACTTCATACCGATACCGTTATTCGTTGCGGTTGCCAACCTTGATTGCTATAATATTTTAATATATGCTGATGACAAAAAAATTTGTTTGTATATAATGATGATGAACAACAAAGATTTCTTTAATATGATTTAAATAATTTTGGCATTTGGTGTAATGTAAACTTAATGAAAGCAAATATAAAAAAATTTAAATACTTGTTATATGAAATGGATGTTATTCGATAATGGTGTAAATTTGCATTAGTTGAATCGTTTAATGATCTTGAAGTTTTTCTAAATAGGAAATTGGATTTTCATACACATATTACGTTAATAGTCAATAAAGCAATTGGTTTACTGGGGTTTTTAAAATGTTTGTCTATGCTTACAACGTTACTAAGGATTGTATTAGAATATGGTTGCATCATGTTAGAATTCGTTCTTGGTAGAAGAAATTATAATTTTTTATACATTAAATATTATACTACAAATTATGCAAATTTTGATTCTTTACGTAGATTTTGTCTAAATTCTAACAATTTATTTGTCTACATTGAGTTTAATAAAGATCTAAACAAAGTAAAAACATATAATATTTTACATCTTAATTTTGTACCTTCATTATATGTCAAAATGTGACTGGAAATTACGCACAGATAATTAACCACATTTGGTTTTACTTAAAATGAAAGATTATTATTGAAAATGAACGATAATGTTTTTTTTTTTTTTAAACTGATTAAATAAAAATCTCTAGATTGACATAAAAACAGAAAAATTACACTTCTTTTTCACAATTTAATACAGAAGTAAAACCAAAACAAGTAAGACGACTATATTCGGCTGTGCCGAATTTTTGATACCTACCACTAATATTGTGTACTTTTATTGCACATAATTTATTATTTTGTTATTAACAGTAATCGCTATTAATTTATTTTCTTAAATTAAGGCTTACAATGAAACCTTATTTATGTATTTCTACATTAGGAGTCATACTACTTACTATTTTTTTAATACCTACAGTGATATATTTTTACGAAAACTGAAAAGTATAATTTGGTAGCCAGAGGTAGTTGAAAAAGGCGCTATATTCGGCCATGCCGAATCTTATATACCTTTCACAGCGTGTAGTCACGCAATAACAATAGTTTGTATCACCATTCATCTCATATGAAATACATACATACATATAAAAAACATACATATATAAAAAACATCCCATTGTAAAATTATAAATTTACGAGTGCTAAAAAAAATATATATAAAATAAAACAAAAAAAATATATAATAAAAAAAATTAAAAAATACATATGTATATATATAAATAATATAAAAAAATAAAAAAACAAGAGTGCTATATTCGGCCGAGTCGAATCTGATAGTACCCTTCACCATCATGTACATAGGTATAATCCCACATCGTAGCTTAACGCTATCCTTGATTTTGAATTTTTGGGTTAAAAAAAGTTGATCCGCCATTTTGTTTAAGACGCCATATTGGATTTTACATTTTCTAATAATTTACTGTATTTTACTAATAAGCTCTTTCATTTGATACCAATATTGAGGGGGTTCTAGAAGTTACATTTTAAAATACCAGATTTGATCCATAAATAAATTTATTGTTCGCCATTTTGTACTGGCGGCCAACATGAATTTTAATTTTTATAGTGTTTATATTGCGCTAGTCAAGTCCTTTCAGATGATACCAATATTGACTCTCTCGGTTGTCTAGAAGCTGAAAAACTTTGAATTTAGTTTGTAAATTTTTGGAATATATAGTTTTAAAAAAATGTTTTGCCTATAACTTCACCGATTAGAGCCCGCTTAATCCAAAATTTTTCACGAATATCTCTAAAGGCATATTATATCTACAAATAGTAGCAAAAGTACCTATAAATTATTGTATGGCTAAAAAACTTTCATTTTGGTGGAAAAAGTATGAGAAAAAACAGAGGCAGACGTGTTTATTTGCTCATATCTCAGAAAGTTATGGGGCGATTGTGCTGAATTTTAATAGCGATTCATACCCGGATATTTCCAAAAGATCGATTCCATACACAGATCTGAGGAACATATGGTTGCTTCTAAAAGTTGATTTCAACCAACACACGGACAGACGGTTTGGACTTAATCAACTCCTCTATTAATAAGCTTTCAGAAAATATATACTTTATCGGGTCGGAAATGAAAATTGAAGAAATTAAAACAAGTAAGAGTGCTATATTCGGTCATGTCAAATATTATATAGCCTCCACAACGTGTAGTCATGCAATAACCATTGTTTGTATACATATAAAAAACATACATATATAAAAACATCCCATTGTAAAATTATAAATTTAAGTATGTGTGTTAAAAAAATATAAAAAAAATTTAAAAATAAATAAAAAAAATAAAAGCAAAAAAAAAAGATACAAAAAATATTAAAAAAATAATAATAAAAATATAAATAATAAATATAAAATAAAAATAGAAAAAAATCTATATATATAAAAGTGAAACTCTGTGTGTGTGTGTGTGTGTGTGTGTGTGTGTTAGCTATAGACTCTGAAACTGCAAAACCGATCGGGCTCAAACTTTGGTAAGTTGTTGTACACATACCGGGGAGTGTTTATGGATAAAAAAAAGTGGGCGAGGCCACGCCCATAAAAAATTAGTTATCAGTTTTAGCTACTTGCACTTGACCGATTTTTCTGAAACTTTGCACACATATCGAGCTGTCATGACTAAATAATTTCGCGATGAGAAAAGTGGGCGGGGCCACGCCCCTAAAAAAGTTTTAATTTTGAGGTACTTGCACTGGACCGATTTTTCTGAAACTTTGCACACATATTAAGCTGTCGCGACTTTATAATTTTGTGTTTAATAAAGTGGGCGGGGCCACGCCCATAAAAAAGGCTACAATTTTGAGGTACTTGCACTGGACCGATTATTCTGAAACTTTGCACACATATTGAGCTGTTATGACTTTACAATTTCGTGATTAGAAAAGTGGGCAGGGCCACGCCCATAAAAAAAATTTTAATTTTGAGGTACTTGCACTGGTCCGATTCTTCTGAAACTTTGCACACATATTGAGCTGTTATGACTTTACAATTTCGTGACTAGAAAAGTGGGCAATGCCACGCCCATAAAAAAATTATAATTTTTAGGTTTTTGCACTTGATATTCAATTAAAATTCAGAATGCATTTCGATTCATTAAGGGGCGTAGCAACGCGCGCCGGGTTTGGCTAGTATTAAAAAAAAATTAAAAAAAGTACAGTGAGGATATATCGGGGATATATATATATATATAATAACTATTAAAATAATAAAAATAACATTTTGACTTCACTATAATTTTCAAAGTTAAATTAGATTATTGGTACATACTTTCAGAATTCTATGTATACAAAATATAAAAACTGCACAAAATGCCATAAAAAATGAGAATTTTTTGTCGTCCATAACAATTATGAGTTTAATTTCGGATTAAAAATCACTAATATTAAGAATCTATGTTTGCAAAGGTAATAATACAAAAAGTACAATAAAAATGCGAAAAGGCAAAAAGTACAATAAAAATGCTAAAAGCCACCTTTTGTTTCGCCCTTATCATTTTTGTTTTCAATATGAACCTATAGACCCTATTTCAAAATTCTATCTTCATAAACGTATAACACACAAAAAGTACAGTACACTCAAAAAAGAACCTCGTATTAAGTTATACCTTCGCAAACGTTAAAATTACAAAAAGGATCATGAAAATTCAAAAAAAAAATTTTTTTTACTACAGTGATATATTTTTACGAAAACTGAAAAGTATAATTTGGTAGCCAGAGGTATTTGAAAAGAGCGCTATATTCGGCCATGCCGAATCTTATATACCTTTCACAGCGTGTAGTCACGCAATAACAATAGTTTGTATCACCATTCATCTCATATGAAATACGTACATACATATAAAAAACATACATATATAAAAACATCCCATTGTAAAATTATAAATTTACGTGTGCTAAAAAAAATATATATAAAATAAAACAAAAAAAAATATATAATAAAAAAAATTAAAAATATATATGTATATATATATGTAACTAATATAAAAAAATAAAAAAACAAGAGTGCTATATTCGGCCGAGCCGAATCTGATAGTACCCTTCACCATCATGTACATAGGTATAATCCCACATCGTAGCTTAACCTATATTTCATGTTAAACGTAATTTTTTCTTATTATTTCAAACGCTATCCTTGATTTTGAATTTTTTAGTACATAACTGTATTCTACTAGTCAAGCCCTTTATTTTGATACCCATATTGATGGGGTTAAAAAAAGTTGATCCGCCATTTTGTTTAAGACGCCATATTGGATTTTACATTTTCTAATAATTTACTGTATTTTACTAATAAGCTCTTTCATTTGATACCAATATTGAGGGGGTTCTAGAAGTTACATTTTAAAATACCAGATTTGATCCATATATAAATTTATTGTTCGCCATTTTGTACTGGCGGCCAACATGAATTTTAGTTTTTATAGTGTTTATATTGCGCTAGTCAAGTCCTTTCAGATGATACCAATATTGACTCTCTCGGTTGTCTAGAAGCTGAAAAAATTTGAATTTAGTTTGTAAATTTTTGGAATATATAGTTTTAAAAAAATTTTTTGCCTGTAACTTCACCGATTAGAGCCCGCTTAATCCAAAATTTTTCACGAATATCTCTAAAGGCATATTATATCTACAAATAGTAGCAAAGGTACCTATAAATTATTGTATGGCTGAAAAACTTTCATTTTGGTGGAAAAAGTATGAGAAAAAACAGAGGCAGACGTATTTATTTGCTCATATCTCAGAAAGTTATGGGGCGATTGTGCTGAATTTTAATAGCGATTCATACCCCGATATTTTCATAAGATCGATTCCATACACAGATCTGAGGAACATATGGTTGCTTCTAAAAGTTAATTTCAACCAACACACGGACAGAGGGTTTGGACTTAATCGACTCCTCTATTAATAAGCTTTCAGAAAATATATACTTTATGCGGTCGGAAATGAAAATTGAAGAAATTAAAACAAGTAAGAGTGCTATATTCGGTCATGTCAAATATTATATATCCTCCACAACGTGTAGTCATGCAATAACCATTGTTTGTATACATATAAAAAACATACATATATATTTAAACATCCCATTGTAAAATTATAAATTTAAGTATGTGTGTTAAAAAAATATAAAAAAAATTTAAAAATAAATAAAAAAAAATAAAAGCAAAAAAAAAGATACAAAAAATATTAAAAAAATAATAATAAAAATATAAATAATAAATATAAAATAAAAATAGAAAAAAATATTAAAAAAAAATTAAAAAAAAGTACAGTGAGGATATATCGGGGATATATAATAAAAATAACATTTTGACTTCACTATAATTTTCAAAGTTAAATTAGATTATTGGTACCTACTTTCAGAATTCTATGTATATACGAAAAGCCACCTTTTGTTTCGCCCTTATCATTTTTGTTTTCAATATGAACCTATAGACCCTAGTTTCAAAATTCTATCTTCATAAACGTATAACACACAAAAAGTACAGTACACTCAAAAAAGAACCTCGTATTAAGTTATACCTTCGCAAACGTTAAAATTACAAAAAGGACCATGAAAATTAAAGAAAAAAGTACCTTTTTGGTTGTCCATAACATTCTTAGTCTCACCTGGAATCAATAGGCCTTTATTTTACAATTCTTCCTTTATAAACGTAGAAAATAACAAGTAAGAGTGCTATATTCGGCCGTGCCGAAACTTATTTACACTTCACAACGTCTAGTCATGCAATAACAATTGTTTGTATCACAATTCATCTCATATGACATATTTACGTACATACATATAAAAAACATACATACATATATAAAACCATATCTCAGAAAGTTATGGGGCGATTGTGCTGAATTTCAATAGCGATTCATTCCTGTATATTTCCGAAAGATTGATACCATACACATATCTGAGAAACATATAGTTGCTTCTAAAAGTAGATTTCAACCAACACACGTTCAGGGGCTTAATCGAAAATATATACTTTATGGGGTCGGAAATGAAAACTGTAGAAATTTGTATACCCTTGTGCACCACAGGCGAAGGGTATAAAAAAGACCATAAAGATTACCTAAAAATTCAAAAAAGTGGGCAACCACATAACATTTTAAGTCTCACCTTTTGTCAATAGTCACTTATTTCGTAATTCTAGTTTCGCAAACGTTGAAAATACAAAAAGTCCTATAAAAATTCAAAAAAGTACATGATTGTACAATCCTACCTTCATAAACGTAGAAAATGCAAAAAGTACCATAAAAAAGATTAAAAAGCACCTTTCTGGTCGCAACTAACATTTTCAGTCTCACCTGGAATTAATAGTCCTTGATGGTACAATGCTAGCTTCAGAAACGTAGAATATACAAAAAGTATCATAAAAATGCGAAAAAGTACCTTTCCTTTCGCCCATAACATTTTCAACCTCAACTTGGATCAAAAGCTACTAATATTGAAATTCTAGCTTCATAAAAAAATAAAAATACAAAAAGTACCCAAAAACAGAAAGTACCATTTTGGGTTTTCCATATCAATGTATAAATTCCAAGTTTAAAATGTTTAAATATTTATGCCACAAACAAATATTTTCATAGACATCATTTAAAGTAAGTAAATCTACTCTTTTTTGCATATAAGTAATTATGTTTTAAAAAGTACCTGGCTGTTTTCCCAAATTTTCCCCTTTCTACCCTGTTATGAATGTGTTTATATTTAAATATAAAAAATTACATTATTTTGAATGTCTTTTTATGTATTTAAAAAAAGTACCAAACATAGGAACAAGTTATACCACTTATGCATGCGAATTTAAAAAAAGGGCCAAATTCTATTTATATTTTTTCGGGGATTAACTAATACAGTTTAAACTTTTGTCTTAGCTTTATGTGTTTGGAAATTACATAGGGTACCAAACAAGTACCAAATTATAGATTTTAACCTTTTTTTTCCCCAAAGCGGTTGAAAATTCACAAAAGGCCAGACACCTGTCAGCTTATTTTTTTTTTTGAAAATTATAATACTTTTTCGATTTAATTTGTATCATTTTTAGTTTAGCCGATATAAGATTACCGATTTTACCCGTTTTTACACTTTTTTACCCCCTAAAGGTACGAATTTCCAAAAATCCCTTCTTAGTGGAGCTAGACATTGAAAGAGGAACCGATTGTCTAAATTTCATGTCTCTACCTTTTTGCGTTTGGGCTGTGCGATGATGAATCAGTCAGTCAGTCACGTTACTCTTTTATATAAAGCTTAGTTTTTTTAAAAATCTAATAAAACACTCAATTTTGAATCTTATATTCAAAAGTGGAACCGATAAATTGGTCTTTGCCATTTACTTTTTAAAAATAACTTGATGTAAATGTTGCCCGCGGCTCCGGTTCAAATGGTCCATTCGTAAGGTCCAATTTTGCACCAACTTTTTTGGCATTTCGACCTGTATTCCATGAATAACACGTGTTATGTTATACTCTAAGGTTTCAATAGTGTTTGGCTTGTCCACATAGACCAACGACTTCACATAACCCCACAAGAAATGGTCAAGAGGCGTCAAATCACATGATCTTGGCGGCCAATTCACAGGGCCATTTCGAGAGATAAACTGCTCAACAAATTCATTCTTCAATATGTCGATTGTTTCACGAGCTGTGGCTTGTGGTCTTGTTGAAACCACATATAAACCAAGTCCAACTCAGCTAATTGGGGCAAAAAATAGACGCGTATCATGTCTCGATATCGTTCGCCGTTGATGATAACGTTTTCTTCCAGAAAAATGGACCTATGAAGATACCCGCCGATAAACCACACCAAACTGTCGTTTTTTTGGTAGCTCTTGTACGGCATGTGGCTGTTCTTCACCCCAGATGCGACAGTTTTGCGTGTTTATGTATCCATTTAGCCAGAAATGAGCCAAACAATTTTTCGACCATAAAGAGTTCATAACAAACGATGGACATTTCTCACAGAGCACGAATTTTGGTAATAAATTTCAACGTTTTGCAGTCGTTGCTCGTTTGATGATGAAATGGCAAAGTACACTGAACACCTTTCACTTTCACAGATGTAGTTTGGACACAACTACCAACCAGTGCTGCCAGCCCGAAAAACTTAATTCATAAAAAATCACCCTTTATATAGATTGATCAAAAATATGTATCTGCGAAATTTCATAATCATACGTGTAATTCTGTCGCATTTATGAGCTTTTAAATTTTATAAGCAGAAAATTATGTAAAAAAGAAGGCCTGTCCATGCAATTTCTGCTTTTGAAGTTAACTAAGATATTTTAATATAAAGTCTATTCTTTCAATATCTTTGTTAATAGAGGAATTATATTAATTTAAGAAAACGTTTTTGGGACGTGAACCTAAAAGTGAGCATGTTACCTTTATTTTCTGGCATTATATTAAATAAATATGCAAAATTTTATTATCACACATCTAATTATATAGCTTTTATGAACTTTAAAATTTTATGAATACTAAAATTTATAAAAGGTATCAAAGTGGGCGTTCAAGTAGGCGTGTCACCTCGATTTTCTCGTATTAAAACATTGACCAGTAATATATATATGCACAATTTCATCATTATACATCATCTAATTCTCTCACTTCTAACAGCTTTTAAATTTCATAAAAAGTAAAGAGTGCCACCTTAATTTTCCGTCTTTATAAATATTTTAACCAAAAAGCAACATTTGTAGAATTTCAGAATCGTACCTCTCATTCTATCGGTTTTATGAGCTTTTAAATTATTGATAGTAGAATATGTGAGAAATTGGCGTTATCAAATTAGTTTCTGCTAATAAACTCAACTTATATATTTGAATATAGAGTCCTTTATCTGTTCAAAATTTTTTTCCATAGAGATTTTATGAATTTAAAATAAAGCATTATATAGGAGATGCGCGTAAAAGTGGGCATGTCACATTAATTGTTTGGATATACTTATTGTTACCGACAAAATTTAGGAAAGTTTCAGTATACTTATTAAGCTGCTTTAAAGATAACCCTAACTACAACTATGAAAATAAATTTTCTTATTAACACTTAAAATATGTATGTATTACTACATGTACTAGAATTTTATATAACGAATTATAGCGGATTACTTAGGAGGCATAATTAAATAATATTATTAAAAAAATTTAAACCAATAGAAGAACACTAAGGTAAATTTAAAAATAAAAAAATATATAAAACTGAATTAAAAACGCTAGCTTTCAGAATTTTAAAGCGACACAACAAGCTCTTAAAACTTGGATTTTTATTTAAAAGTTGTGGGGGTATACTTGAAAGCGTTGATATATTCACATGGGTTTGCCAAAGATGTATAGATCAACAACAAGATATTTCTGAACCTAACCTCATTCAGCTAGTTTCGATAATAATACTATGACTAAACTTGTGGCCCGATAGTACATCTCAGGGGATTTACCAGCATTTAATGATGATCCTAAAGAGTGGTCAATATTCATCAGTGCCTTTGAGCAGAGCCCCCATGTTGCTGGTTATCGGCATGACGAGAATCTCATTAGATTACAGAAATGTTTGCACGAGAAGCTGTCCAAAATTGTTTAATTTTACCCGATATGGTTATCAGAAAGTTAACAAGTAAGAGCACTATATTCGGCTGTGCCGAATCTTTTATAACCACCACCAATTTAATGTAATTTTATAGCACAAATTTTATTATTATGTTATTATTATACTAATATGTATCACTTTCTTTGTATAACTTCGATGTGCTATTAAAATATGTTCGCAAATTTAGCTTGTCAACGAAAGTGGGCTAATGCCCACTTCTTCTTACATAATTTGATCAATCTATATAAAGGGTGATTTTTTATGAATTAAGTTTTTCGGGCTGGCAGCACTGACTATTTTTTATTTATTTATTTTATTTATTTAAGTCTATGGATTCTAGATCCTTACAGACTAAAAAGCCGTACATACAAAATGTTTAATATTAGTTATTTAAAAACAAAATAATTTTACATTTTACAATATTAACATTTAAAGAAAAATCAATATGTTGATAAAGTTTATTGAACTCGGTACAAATCCTCAAAAACGGATCGAAGTTGGCATAATTCGTTCTGAAAACTTTGACTGATAGCGGACAAAAACGACGTGTAGAACGACACGGTACATTAAAAAAGATATTCGCTAATAGGAAATCAGAGCATATACATCCTTTAATTAAATTTAGAACAAACGTAACGTTTAACATTGTTCTACGACTTTTTAAAGTTGGCAGCTTCACTAGTGCAAGTCTACTAGTATAAGGCGGCAGGCTTAACGAATTCCACTGTAAGCCACGAAGACAAAATAGCAGGAACTGTTTTTGCACAGATTCAATGCTATTAATATAAACATTGTAAGTTGGATCCCAAATTATTGAACCATACTCAAGAATAGGCCTGACAAGAGAAATATACAATTGTATTGTTACATATGGATCTGTAAACTCTTTCGCCCAACGTTTTATAAATCCAAGGACAGCACGTGCTTTATTAACAGTTAAAGAAATATGCTGAATAAAATTTAGTTTAGCATCTAATAGGATTCCAAGATCGGAGACGGATTCCAGTCTTTTTAACGTAAAACCATTTAAAACATAATTAACTTTAATATAACATCTACGAAAGAAACACATATATTTACATTTTTCAGGGTTCAGCTCCATTAAGTTAATTTTACACCATACATTAAAAGCATCTATATCCATTTGTAAGAGGGTATGATCGGCGTAATTATTATAACTTAGGAATATTTTTACGTCGTCAGCATACATAATAACGTTTGAGAATTTAATAGCATTTGGTAAATCATTAATGAACAAGGAAAACAGCAATGGACCAAGATGACTTCCCTGAGGAACACCAGAAACAACGGCTATTGGTTTAGAGATAATGTTTTTAAAACGAACATTTTGTTTTCTATTTGTCAAATACGAATAAATCCACTTAAGGGAGTTCTGTGTAAATCCCATTACATCAAGTTTTTTTATTAGAAGTTTATGATTAACTTTATCAAAGGCTTTGCTGAAGTCGGTGTAAATAACATCAGTTTGCTTTCGTTCAATAAAACCACGATTTACAAGCGTAGTAAACTGCAACAGATTTGTAACAGTCGAACAACCCTTACGAAAACCATGTTGTAACGGAGACAATATAGATGTTACATGATGGCAAAGATGGTCAGTTATAATTTTCTCAAAAAGTTTAGGTATTGTACTAAGGTTAGCAATACCTCTATAATTAGCGATATTATTTCTGCAGCCAGACTTGAATAATGGTATTATAAAAGAGTCCTTCCACATAGTAGGAAAATAACCGGATTTTATCGACATATTGAAAAGTATTGTAAGAGGAGAAACGAAAGCCTCAGCACATTTAATAAGAAGGCTACTAGGAATTCCATCAGGGCCATATTTATAGGAAAATTTTAGATTTTTTAAACTGCTGAAAACCGTTGATTCATCAAGAAATGGAATCGATATAGCTGGATTTGATAATTCCATTAGTGGATAAGATTATAAATCGTCGAATTTAGCGTCAGAATAAGTGGTAGAAAAGAAGTCAGCAAACATATTACTTATTATTAAGTCATCATCGGATTCCGAATTAAGGTACTTCATAACAGTTGGAAATGCAACTGTCCTCCTTTTGTAATTAACAAACTTGTAGAAGCTCTTTGGATCAGTTTTAAAATTTTGACGCATTTTATTTAAATAGCTCAAGTAGCAAGACTGATTCATTGAATTATATTGTGCACGAATCACCGAATATTTGGCATAATCGATAGAAGATCCAGACTTTTTGTATATTCTATAAAGTTTGTTCTTTTTATTTTTAACGGTAGAGAGATACTTAGAGTTCCACGGTGGGCCAGATTGTTTTAAAACAAAAGTTTTCGGAGTAGTTTGATTTATATATAAATAGATTTTATCATAAAACTTTTTAATTACGTTGTCGATATCGATACTATTATTTAAAAAATTAGTATAATAAAGAAAATTTGGCCAATCTGTGTTGTTTAAAAGTTCAATAAACATTTGGTAGTTAGTTTTTTTAAAGCAAAAACTTTTTTCATTCAAATTAACAGATTTTAAGGTAGAAGAGCTTGATAAAACAGAAGTTTTGATTTCAATCGTGGGATGGTAACAATCCTCCGGCTGAGAAATTGGATCCGAACGATTAATAGTTATATCAGTACAATCGTTTACAAAAATTAGATCTAATAGTTTAAAATTAACGTTGAAAATACCATTTAGCTGATAAAGATTAAGATCCATTAGCCAATTTACGAACTCAATATAATACGTATTTATCCTTGACGTTGTCGGAATGAAATAGCCATCATCAAATGAGAAATTCCATGATAAATATGGCATATTAAAATCTCCAAGAACAAAAACAGAATCGTTTTCATTAGCAGCTTTTACGATTTTTTTAATAGCTTCAGTATGTTCACGGTAAACCATCTCAGATGAATTTGGAGAGATATAAGAAGAAGTTATGAAAATTTTCTTACGTTTCAGCTTAATAACAACACCAATAAATTCAATGTTCAATGACGAATCATCTAAAAACACCTCAGAAGAAAGTTGACTGGAAACTGCAATTAGAACTCCACCACCTCTGATACCACAACCACGATCACGTCTATAAATTTGATAATCACTACAGAGTATTTCAGTATTTAAAACATTTTCCATAAGCCATGTGTCAGTAAACACAATAACGCTGTAGGTAAAAGCGAAGCTATTATTGAACAGGGCAGATAATTTTGTATTTAAGCCACGAACGTTTTGATATATAATTGAAATATCAGTAGAACAATTTAGTTTTTTGGAGTCGTTGAGACACGTATAGGGAGATGTGCAGCAGTCCTGCGGCTTTCTTTGTAAACATATTCACGCACAAATGTACTTACAGGCCAAAAGCTAGGATCAACAAGATGTTCAAAGAGATCTTCAGGTACAGCAATTTTAAACGATGTTATTGTTCTCGGTTGGGAGTACGTATATTTATACACAGAGATTTCACAATTTGACTGAAGTTTTGATCGAATGTAATATTCAACATCCTCAGCAGTAGTTTCCGCAGCCAAGCGTGATAAAAAAATATTTTTATTAGGGGGTATAGCTTTTAAAGGCTTAGGTGCAACTTGAATATTGTTAGAAATAGTAGACGAAGAAGTCAAAATTTGAGCATAATTAAGATTTCGTTCAGGAGCAATAGATGAGTTATTGGCTATTGGTGGAATTCCAGATGAGGCAGGTAAAGGCTCCAAGGAGTTAGGTGTATCAGCTACAGACACTGATGTGGATCCAGATACAAAGTTATTACGGGGTTGTGAACTAATTTCGACTACAGAAGCAGATGAGTTGTTAGAATCAGGAGTTATTTTGCGCGTGTTTTGTGATGAATCAGATCTTAAATGCGCTTTTTTGCGTTTAGGAGATAGATTTTGTTGCATATTAACGAAATTTTCTAAATTGGGGAAATTATTAAATAGTTCTCCAAATTTAGCAAGTTTATTTTGTAGCAACAGAAATTCCTTGGTAATTAAATTAAACTCATCTTTAGAATTTTTAAAAAGCTTATAAAATTCTATATTGATGTTTTTGCAGCTTGGACAAGTCCAATTTAGGGATTTTAAAGGATCAGCCAGCGCATCAGCATCACGTGCTTTAAGATTACTGCATTTTAAATGATATAAGTTAAGACACAACCAGCATGAAACCATACGATCACCACCAGTACTTATACAATTGGCACTTGAGCACTCCATTGTGAAAAAGGTTGAACAGACAGGTATATATTTATGTATGGCAATGCTCCAAAATTATTTTGTTATCAAAGACACAAACTAATGCAATCCCAGTATTACCAGCATCAAACACAAAAACATATGTGTAAATACAAACAAAAAACCATAAAATCGAAGTTGATTGTTGTTTTTGTTATTAAACGCACGTAAAATTATATTTTAAAAACACTTTAAAGAAGTGAATATAATAAAGAATAGACACTGTATCACACTGACAGTATATTATTTCCCATAAAAATTCTGAGTAATTAAAAATTTAAACAGATATATATCGCAAAAATTAATAACAAAAATAAGCAATTTTATTGCGGTTGGTAGTTGTGTCCAAACTACATCTGTGAAAGTGAAAGGTGTTCAGTGTACTTTGCCATTTCATCATCAAACGAGGAACGACTGCAAAACGTTGAAATTTATTACCAAAATTCGTGCTCTGTGAGAAATGTCCATCGTTTGTTACGAACTCTTTATGGTCGAAAAATTGTTTGGCTCATTTCTGGCTAAATGGATACGTAAACACGCAAAACTGTCGCATCTGGGGTGAAGAACAGCCACATGCCGTACAAGAGCTACCGATGCATCCCAAAAAAACGACAGTTTGGTGCGGTTTATCGGCGGGTAGCTTCATAGGTCCATTTTTCTGGAAGAAAACGTTATCATCAACGGCGAACGATATCGAGACATGATACGCGTCTATTTTTTGCCCCAATTAGCTGAGTTGGACTTGGTTTATATGTGGTTTCAACAAGACCACAAGCCACAGCTCGTGAAACAATCGACATATTGAAGAATGAATTTGTTGAGCAGTTTATCTCTCGAAATGGCCCTGTGAATTGGCCGCCAAGATCATGTGATTTGACGCCTCTTGACCATTTCTTGTGGGGTTATGTGAAGTCGTTGGTCTATGTGGACAAGCCAAACACTTTTGAAACCTTAGAGTATAACATAACACGTGCTATTCATGGAATACAGGTCGAAATGGTAGGCGTGTCAACATAGTTTTTGCTATTAAATAAAATTGAGATATTTCAATATAGTCCTTTATTCTTCCACAACTTTGTCAATAGAGAAATTGTATGAATTTAATAGTGTTTTCTTTTCTAACAAACAATGTTGCCCTTTTATAGTTAAACACTTTTCAAAATGCTACCTTTATAATCAGCAGAATAGAACAGAAATTTTCACCTTTTTTACATGATAGCTGTATTTTTATGTAAAACTGCATTTCTTGCTTCCATTTTAATAATTTGGGACCATAAATTATTTTTAATCACTACAAAAACTTAAATCTCCTTTTTAATATCAACTGTTAAAAAGTGCAATATTCTAACCCTTTGATTTAATTCAGGGTACAACATGTAACATTTTTTGTTATTTTTATGGCAACATTATTACAAAAGAACTTGTCACCCGTTTATAATATTGCATATTTTTAAGAAAAGAACACAAAAGAAGGCATAGGGCAGAATTAATGCAACATTAACGTCAGAAAAGAAAACACCATAAGATAAAGCGTTATATTGGAAGTAGGCGTTAAAGTGAGCGTGTCACCTTAATTTTCCGGCATAACAATGACATTGGCTAGAAAGATATATGTACAAAATTTCATCATTATAGCTCGAATTTTGTTTGTTCTACGAGCTTTCAAATTTCATTAACAGAGGATTACGTGAAAAGTGAGCATGTCGAAAAATAGATTCTGCCAAAAAACTCAACTTAGATATTTCAATATAGAGTCCTTTATTCTGTCAAAATCTTTATTCATAGAGAAATTATATGAATTTGAAATAACGTGTTATATGGGTGGTGGGCGTAAAAGAGGGAGCGTCACATTTATTTCCCGTTAGTGCAAAGGCCTTGACCAGAAAGTAATGTTTGCAAAGTTTCAGAATCATATATCAGTTATGTCAGTTTTATTACGTTTTTAATTTTAAATATACCGAAAAATACACTGTGCGGTATAAATTTTTTGTACATTTTGATCTATAACTCTTTCGTGGATCGTGGGGATGGTTGTGGGGTTTCGGGGAGCGGGTTACGCCTTCTCTTTAACCTTTGTTTTGCCATCAGGACAACTTTCAACGCTAAAATCAAGGTTAGTCCAATATAGCTAATTGTTAAGATATGCACTTTATGGGTACTTGCTAGTGGAAATTCTTGTCGTTGTGCCCTGACCTCTTCCTGCAATTGGGTTATCTTTTCAATTGTCGAAGTATATGACAAGGGTTGTGTCATAATGTTTACGTTATCTTGAAGATGAAGGAATGACATCCCATTACTTGTATATGGGTAAATTTCAAAAAAAACGTACACATCGAGTTTTTTTGCTTATTTTTAAAGTTTTTTCAATTCGCCGGTAAGAGTGGCTAAATTTATGTAGAAATTGAAGATTCCGGTGGTACTTTTAGGCTCTCAAAAATATCAATATTTTTTGAATTTTTTTAGGTTTTCTATGATTTCTATCTTGAGCGTCACACACCAAATATGAACAAAATCGCTAAAAATGCAAAAATATTTGAATTTCAAGCTTACTACGATGTTCTTTTGTTTCTCAAGATTAACTTTTGCGAAGATCACCTTTTCGATTATAAACACAAAATCACGATTCACTTTGATTTTTAATTTTTTTTTAAGTGACTAGTTATTTTAAAGTTTTAAGATGAAAATATGTAAATTTTTGTTAAAAAAAGACTTGAACTTAGAGGTTACTTGCAAAGTAATAGGCTTGTAACAATTTATTTAAAAAAAATTTAATTATAAGCGTTTTAAGGAAAAAAAAAACTAAGTGTGACGCTCAAGATATTTTGTGACGATCAAGAGATTTTGTTGCACGTAAACAATAAATAATGCCAAATTTAAAGTTTAACGAAAAAAGTTTATTCTTTTACAAAAAGTAAGTAAAAAAAAACAAAAAATCTTCAAAAAACAAAAACTTTCATACAAAACTAAACATATACATATTCTTTGCTGTCTTTGATTACAAAAATGGAAAAAAGGAAGTAATTCTTGAAGAAACTTAGACACATATGTAAATATTTGACGCAAAACAATAACTTAACTTAATTTAATTTATAAATTTTCATTCGAATTCTTATTCTGAATCTGTATAAACTTCATGAAATGACAAGCGGCTTTTTTTATTCTCATTAATTTTTACCACTTTCGAATTAAGTTTGTGGTAGTTGCATAAATTTCCGGTCCCCCAGAGGTTTAAGTTGCAAAAGCACGATTAAACTCAAATATATTCGGCATTACGCGCTTAATCAAGCTTAATTTTCTCTCGATATCTTTGTGCTCTTTCAGCCGCCATTAATTTTGTTGTTTTACTCTTAAAAATTAAAAAATAAAATAATAATTAAGCATTTTAAGCTAGAAGCAATATATATCAAAAGTAATGCTCATGAAATGTTTGCCTATTCTGGTTTTTTTCGTAGGCAATTTATTTCTCAAAATTACAAATTATAAAAAAATGAGTTGAAACCATGTAAACAATGATTGTCAACTTAAATTTTTTACATTTAATATATTCACTTTAAAAAAAATTAGCGTGACACTCATGAAATTGCCTTTATGTTATCAACTTCCTTTGAAAATTGTTGTGGGGTCAGTAGAACCGGACTAATTCGACCATGATAAGTATCCGCTAACAACGTGATCATCGCTGTGTGCATTTTTTGCAAATTATGAGCAATTGTATGTAACTAGACACTCAGTGATAAAATTACATCCGATCGAGGGTAACTGTCATTGGTTGTGAGATAGAGTAGTTTGTTTATTTTATCGTTAATTTTTTCGAAGTTACCTTGAGTGCGGTGTTCAGACTGCTTCATGAGATTGAGGGTCGAGTCAAGAAAAGATGTTTGATTCCGCAGAAGGCTCTGCAAGTGGGCTTCGTTTGTTTTTATACTATTTATAGTATCGGTCATTTCTGCTGCATTTTTGGAGTCTAGAACGGCAAACAAGGAGCTTGCTATATTTCCAACGATGTCTATTGCACCTCGTCGCTTCCTTTTTATGAAGTTTTCCAAACCGTGCTCCATTTCATCCCTGATAACTTGAAAATGGGATAGAAGTCCGTTGCATTGATGATTAAGGGATGAGAAATCGCAGGCCCTTTTCAGCGCAGATGTACCGTTTATTAAAAGCTTTAATTCGTTATAGAACGGTGTCAGCTAAAAATAAATAAAGAGCTTCCATTCAGCGAAGACAGGTTTAACTTGGCCAATATTTTCGAAATGTAAGCCAGGGTTGCTGGTGATTTGGGTGTACGTCACTTGTTGACATAGAATTAGAGGGAGAAATGCTACGAGTAGTAGCAGACCTGTTGCGTTTAGTGTACAACGTTTTGAGGGTGGTTCATTTATGACTTTACTCTTGGGTGAACTGTCTCTTTTTCGTTGTGGTTTATCATCTGTTGCTTCATTGCTAACATTTGTTCCTGATGGCTCCACAGGAAGAGGGTCCAGCAAGTGTATTGCTCGCTTAAGGATACCACCAGATGTTTTTACATCGGTTGTTCTGACGAGTCCCTCTGGACCGGGGGTAAATTTCAGTTACCTTTCCAAGACGCCATTTCATGACTGGTGTGTTGTCCTTAATTATAACAATGGTACCCCGTTGCAAATTTTGAGTCTTAGTTTTCCACTTGTTCCGCTTTTGGAGTTCACTGAGGTTTTCCTGCGAAAATCGTTTCCAAAATTTATGTTTTATTTGTGACACTAACTCCCATCGTTTTGTAAAAGTTGTTGAAGTAAATCTAGCCGTTGCATCCACTTGTGCTGTAAGAGGTTTACCAATCAAAAAGTGGCCTGGTGTTAGTGCAACCTAATAATTCGGATTATTCGTCAACTGCGCAATCAGTCTCGAATTAAGGATTACTTCGACTTCTATAATCACGGTTTCCATTTCTTCCTAGGTCAGAGACGGGTTTGCCAATTCTTTAACAAGTAACCTTTTTGCGGATTTGACTGCAGCCTCCCATAGTCCGCCGAAGTGCGGGGCTCGTGGAGGTATGAAATGAAGACTGATGCCTTTGCTGGCACACTCTTGTTGGATCTTTTCTTGAGCAGCTTTTGCGAAAAGAGCAGTTGAAAACTCTTCTAATTGATTGCGAGCTCCCACAAAGTTTGTTGTGTTGTCACAGTAGAGATGCTGACAGTGACCCCTGCGGCCGATGAATCTTTTGAGTGCTTCAATGAAGGCGTCGGTTGTAAGGTCTGTTTCGAGCTCCAGATGAACTGCCTTAGTTGAAAAGCAACAGAATACTGAAATATACGCCTTTTGCGGTCGCTTTCCTCGGGTTTTAAAGTGAACCCAGATTGGACCACAGTAGTCAACTCCTTCATTAATAAAGGGTTTCGCTGGCATTACTCTTGCTTCTGGCAAGTTTCCCATAATTTGCTGCAGAAGTTTTGGTTTCGCTCGTGCACATTGCACACATTTATACACGGTTTCCCGAGCCAAATGTTTGCCCTTATTGGGGCAAAAAGGTTGTCTTACGATAGCTAGAAGTGCTCCAAGGCCACAATGTTTGTTTTCCCTATGTATTGACTCAAATATTAGTTTACTTATGGTGTCGTTATAAGGAAGCAACATTGGATGTTTGGCATTGTTTGGATGCTTCTAATCTGCCTCCGGCTCGTAGATTGTTATATTCGTCTAAAAATGGGGCTAGGCCCTTTATCTGACTCGATCCTTTAAGTTCCTTTTTCTGTTGCAGCTGTTGAATGTCTTCTGTGAACGTGCCTAGTTGGGTGGTTCGAACAATGATAGCGAGCTTATCGTGCAGAGGTGTGAGAATTTTTTTAGTTTGTCGCTCGGGCTTGATAGTTCTGGCGTTTTTAATGAATTTTAAAATGTATCCTATGATACGTTGGAGCCCTTTTAGTGAATTTCGGTGGTTGATGCTGTGCAAAAACTTTTCACTATTGACAGCAATGAGTGAAATTAGGATATAGGCCAAAACTGGGAGGCCAATGTTTCTCGCCTCCATGAAGAAAAAATGACCCATATATCCATTGGGGTGTGTCCTGTAACTGTTGGGGATCCAATCCTCTTGATATGATGTCCGCTGGGTTATCTATAGAACTCACATGTCGCCATTGCTCAGGTAGGGTATTCTCTTATATTGAAGCGATTCTATTTGACACAAATGTATGAAATGAGGAAGATCTTGAATTTATCCATGTTAAGACTATTTTTGTGTCGGACCAATATAATATTGGCGTTGTATTCATATCTAAGTCTAGTTTCACTTTTGCAGCTAAGTTAGCACCCAATTGTGCGGCACATAGTTCCAGTCTAGGCAGCGTTTGCTGCTTGAGTGGAGTTATCCGTGATATCGCACATAACAAATATACTCTTATTGTTTTATTTGTTAGAATTGTTCTCACGTATATTGCAGCGCGATACGCCTTTTCGGAGGCATCGGTAAAAACATGAAGTTAAGTCTTGCTAGGAAGAGCTCCTTTATATATATGCGGATGCACTTGAAAGCTTTCAAGTTCACTTAGGTTGTTTCGAAAGGTTCCCCAGCGTGAGTCATATTCTGAAGGAACAGCCTCGTCCCATGAAAGATTTAAGGTCCATAATTCCTGGATAAACATTTTTGCTCTGACAACTACTGGCGACAGTATTCCTAGTAGATCAAAGATATGCTATGTTCACCTTGATTTTAAGTAGGTCATCTTTAGGTACCCATACCAATCCCAGTGTTTTCGTGTACTTAGTTTCGTCTGAAAAGTCAAGACTTCTTGGTCATAACGGGGAATGTTGCGGAGCAGCTGGGCATGATTGGCGCACCATTTGCACGTCTTGCACCTGGCGCTGAGTTTCTAGGGCTAGATTCAGGCTATCAGCTCCACATAGCCCGTCGTCGACATAAAAGTTATTTTTCAAGAAACGGGCTGCTAAAGGAGCTTGCATCTTATTATCCTGGATTATTTCCTTCCAACATTTGATTGCCAGATATGGTGCTGGTCTAGTACCATAGGTAACGGTGTTTAATTGGAAATAACTAATGGGTTCAGAGGTATTATTTCGCCAGAGGATTATCTGGTACTGTCGGTCCTTGGGGTGGATATAGATTTGGCGGTACATTTTCTCGATATCTGTTGTGAATACGAAACGCGGCAGCCGAAATCGCAATAGAACCGTAAATAGATCATTTTGTAGTGATGGTCCAGTGTGTAGAATATCATTTAAGGATTTTCCTGAGGACGTTTTTGCTGACGCATCTAAGACTACTCTGAGTTTAGTTGTACTACTTTCGGGTCGCAAAACGCAGTGGTGAGGAATAAAGTATGTATGCCCCTTTACTTCGTCTATATTGCTTTTCGACATGTAAATAAATAAATAAACCGGTTGAATGCGATACTATGTTAGGCCCCTAATAAAGATGTTTCAGCACAAAACGGCAGTCGTGCTATGAACCGACCTTCATTGTCGCATGTGGTATGCTGATTGAAATGAGCTTCGCACTGTGCATCATAAGGTGATAAAATTTGCTCTCTTTCTTCAACCTCCTCGAGTTTTCCAAATCGCTGAATAGCTGTATTCATTTTATCCTCTTCAGTTAGGATTGATGATGAGAGATGTTCACCAGATACCTTTCCTGATACGATCCATCCGAAAGTTGTGTTTTGTAGCAGTGGAAGGTCCTTGCCTAATTTAATTTGTCCGATCGCGAGCAGTTGATAATATTCCGCCCCTAACAAAATATCGATTTTTTCTGGACGGTTGAAGGTTGGGTCAGCTAATGCTACGTTGTTGGGAATTGACCACCTGTCGATTGTAAGCGATTGAGCGGGTTAAGGGGAAATGATTTGCGGCAATACGAATGCTTCAAGTCGTGTTGAAAAATTTTTGAGACGAGATTGTAGCATAATTTTGACTCGGTGTTTAACCTTAGTACGGTTTTTACCAATACCGTTGATTGAAACACAAGTAGTCCTTGCTGAGAGTCCAAGCTGGTTGACTAATCGTTCTGTAATCAAATTGACTTGTGATCCTGAATCAAAGCTTGCATTCAGTTTCCAGACCATTAGCCTTGACCTTTACCAACGCTGTTCCCAGTAGAACATATGGTCTATTGTTAATGTAACTTCCCGCCATGCTTTCATTTTCTGTTGGTGTGCTGACTAGAGATGTCGCTTGTTGTGTCGAGGAGTTATTCGTTGTAACTGCTTCTTTGGCTGACTCAGTTTCCCTCTTTGATTTGTTACGCTTCCTGGATATTGAAGTATTTTACGGGGCTTGTTCCAAGTGCACCAGTGTGTTGTGCATTTTTCCACCTTTCTGGCAGCGACCTGAAATTGTGCACTGTTTGGTCAAAAGATTGTGACTACAACAATTAACACACAGTTTATGTTTCTGTATCAAGTTTAGTCTGTTTACAGGGCTTATCTGGATGAATTCTCTGCATCTAAACAACGGGTGACATTACTGCTTGCAAACTAGGCATCGTTGGTTCTCATAGCGAGGATGTGCCATGAGCGTGCATGTTTTGCTAGCAGGAGAGACTGTGTTCTCTTTATGTCCCATTGCCTCCAGAGTGTGGAAGTAATTCTACAGAAAGGTAAGAAATTGGCTGACTAGTTGCATTTCCTTTGGGTTGGTGATCGATTGCTCATATTGAGTTTAGACAGTTTTGTCCAACTTTTTTACCAGAAGGTGGAGTAGGAGTGGATCCCATGTCGAGATTTCGAGCCCCATATTAGAAAGAGCTGCCAGACATTCTCTTCTTGTATCGTGCAATCGCTTTATGGCCATTACTGTCGATGCACCGGATGGTTGGTCTAGCAGTCTCTGAACTGCTGTTGCCGCTATTAGTCGTTTATTATCATACCGATCCTGGAGTAACGGCCAAGCGGTTATGTAATTGTCTGTAGTAACATTTGTGAGCATCTGACATTTTTTGCTCATGAATAGTTTTCTTAAATAAGTCAGAAAACGATGTACATTTCATATAATCACCTTCAAATTTAGACAGAGTAATTGTGGGCAATGGTAAGGTAGATGCTCTGGCCATAGTCTCTGTGGATGATTGGTGGTTGTTGTTAGCCGTGGTAAGCTGGATGATCGTTAACTGAGCGGCTTGTTCGAGGTGGATGTACCTGCTTGTGTCATAACCAGCGAGGTCTGGATCGGGATATTTATCCAACATTTCATCATTAAGTAGTTCTAGCTGCTGCCATAGTTTGGTGATGGTGGCCTTTTTAACATCGTAATAAGGCCCATCCTGACCTGAAGGCTTTCCAGCTGTCTAGCCAGAGCTGCCATCTTTCCTAGGGAGCGGCCGCTTGTACGTTGTGATTTCGTGGATGGGGGGTCGTTAAGGATTTCAAGCTGGCACCCCCTTTTGACGGTGGATTATTAGGATGTTTGGTGATTGCTCCCTTGCCTTGGTAAATGAACTCGTGTTCAATCAGAGTTATATATTTGGATGCCATCGACTGGATTTGATTATAGCGGTCTGCAGTAAAGTATTCATCTTCCAGTTCAAATTCTGTCCAAGCTTTAGTCAGCCGGGATAATCGATCTTTGTAGTACGTTTGGATTTTGCGGCTAGCTGAGTACTTGATAAAGTTGCGGATGATGGTGGCGATATGTTCGCCGGTCTCCTTCAGTTGGTGAAGAAGCTGTTCTGCGGTTCCCATATTGCTTTGTTGATGCCTTTGGGAGGTTATTTGAGAGTTGTAGTAGGTTGCTTCTTGGTCGCTTGGTTTTCCTAAACCCGAAGTCCTGTCACGGTCGCCAAAATGTTAAGGTAGGATGCGTTTATCCCGCCTTACGAAGGATAGGTTCGTTTATCCAAGTATTACACAAGGATCAAAAAGGTTTAGAATAAAAAAAGAACGCTATCCAGTGGTACACAAGGATAACAGTTACAAAAAAAGGGTGAGGATGCGAACGAGGAAAAAGGATAAGCAGCTAGCTCTTAATTTGAGTAAATGCTATTAACAAAAATATTAAACTTATTTATACCAAATCAATTACAATTAAAAATAAAATAAAAAATATTTATATTGATTGGCCGAAAATCGTTCATCCAAACGCCAAACAAAAAGGAGATACGTTTGCACTAATTATTTTCTCATACACTAAATGTTCAAACACCTCATAAATAGGTGTTGAATATCAGTCTGGCTTTTGGAATTTTGTTTGTAAATGTTTATTTGTTGTGTGAGAATATAACTTAGTGTCTGGTAATTAAAGCCGCAATTGTTTTAGTTTAGCAAACACGGTAGTTCTCACGGCAAATTGTGGAAAAACTAAGAACGTAAAAAATAGGTACGGATTTTGTTCAATTATTATTAATTCTATTGAGAGTTGTTTTCATTTTTAATACAAAAAAAAAAGAAAATAACTCAAGGGAATTAACACATAGATTTAAGCAATTTTCAGGCAAAAATATTGTTCTTACTCAGGAAATATATATTCAAAGTTTCATGGCTCTACGGTAATGCGTTTGGACACAATTGCATTTTATTCTATGTTGGAAGGACATTGTTTTTTGACTCTCTTACAAGCTATAATTCTTTCCTAATATTCCAATTTAGCCCATTTGCAATACCAAGCAAATGTATAGGAAATATTCTGGAAAAATTTAAGTCCCTAGCTTTTTCAGTCCGAACTCTATCGTGCTTTCAACAGACGGACGGACATAGCTAGATCGTCTTAAAATTAAACCCCGATTCAGAATATATATACTTTATGCGGTCTTAAATGGATATTTCGATGTGTTACCTATACTTGTTTATCAAATAAATGTTCTAAGCTTTGGTGCTTCTTATTCGCCGTGTGTATCACATTATGTCCGGAATATAAACGCACAAAAATTTGGTAGAAATAAAGAGGTTATCGATGCAATAACGAAGCAAAATTATGTCAATGACTTAACTGATTCAGCAAATACAGCGATTAAGTTGGCTCTAAACGCGAAAGGTGGTTTTTTCATGCGTAATTGGTCCTCAAATTCTCTAGAAGTTTTAACGGCGAACTATGCTTCGTACCATAGACAAAAATCAAAAAAAAAATCTTTGTCTCAAATTGCGTTTAAATACAGATTTTTTGAAAGATAAGAAGGTATATGAAATAAATATTTACAAAAATATTTTTTCTGTTTGCTTTTGCCGACACGAAAGGGCGCTAAACTCAGAGAATCTTATGCAAAAATGACTTAACAGAAAAATGCTTTTTAGTTGTTTCACAAAAACTATTCTCAAAAATTCATTTTTACAAAGACTGGTACAAAATTTCATTTTCAAGTACTTTGATATATTTGTAGGTAAACTTAAATAAAGGATTTAGTATATGTTTACAAAATAACTTTGTTTATTGGTTCGAAGAACAGTTTTTTTTTTTTGTTAAAAATTTAAAAATCGTTTAAATTTGATGGTGTATAAAAAAAAATTATATAAAATAAGATATTTTTTTCCTAATTTTTGTAAGTTTATACTCTTATCTAACAAAAATCGTTTTTTTAAATGCCTAAATTCATGATTTTTACTCAAATATTAGGCATTTAATACGAGTAGTGTTAAATATCAATATTTAAATATTAATATTTTGAATGGTTAAAAAAAATTAATGTATACCATTAATAGACCAAAATCCCCAAAGGATTTTACAAGTTTAGCTCTTGTTTTTTAAGGCCCACTGAAATTTTAATTTTTTTTAAAGACGTTTAGAAAAACCAAAAAATTTAGGAAATCTAATTCTGTACTAAATGATGTTAATAAATGTTTTAGTGAAATTGGAAAATACAGTGTTTTGCGGCAAGCAGTTAATGAATTACATCAAAATTGTTTTCCATCTTTGTATGCGTTGCGAACCGAAATACAAAAATTAGTACCAGCTATATTAACGGAAATTTCGGTAGAAGTGGACTTAAAAAGTATTATGCGTAGAACAGCAAAAAATATATATGAACTTTGTGATGTTGAACAAGATATAAGTAAAATATCGTCAGTTTGTAAGTTGCTTATGGATGGTAGCTCCGGTCAAAGCCGCTACAAACAAAAATTTTAAAACGAAAACCATACAGATAAGTTTATGCCTTTCATAGCATTTGTGCCACTAAAGTAAGTACATTCGAGTATTTACTAAGTTATATCTTTGTGCTATTTTAATAAATTTTAAATTAAAATTATTTTATATTTTTACGAATGGTAAACTTAACATAAAAAATAATAATATGGGGTAATAAAACACTGTCTTCAACGCTGTATTGTAGGCCTTTTAAATTTGTTTTAGAAAAGAAGAAGCTTGATCTAGTCAAAACACTTTTCGGCGAAATTGATGAAAAAATTAAAAATATAGAATGTGATGTTATTGAAATGAAAGGTGCAGTTGTAGAAATTTCTTACGAAATGAATTTTACAATGATAGATGATGCAGTAGTAAATATTTTAAGCCAGGGATTTTCAACCGGTGGGTCGCGACCCACTGGGGGGTCGCGGCGACCTTTTTTGGGGGTCGCGGCGACCTTTCTCGGGGGCGAGCTGATCTAAATAAAACACATCGATTGTTTTTAAATATTTAATTCTTTTAATTTAAAAACATAAAAAATTTTAATTTAAAAACATAAAAGTACTTATGTATATCAATGTGAACGCTGGGCTTGCTTATTTTTAATTAAATGCGAAAAACGTGGTTGCAATTGTGACACGCAAACAATCAAATCATTTTCTAAATTAAGTTTATTCCTGTTTTTTGTTTTAATATTCACCATTTGTGAAAAAGTCGTCTCGCACAGATAAGATGTTGAAAATTGAATTAATATTTTAAGTGCTTTTTTAGCTAGCTCGGGGTATTTCGTCTTTCGCTTTAGCCAAAATGTTGAACTATTTTGAGATAAATATTCCATTTTGAGCATACTGTCCGCTGCCAGTTCACATAAATTTTCTTTCAAATTATTGGTAAGATTGGCGAGCTCAACGCAGTTAGTTATGAATGGATTTAATATCCAGCTATCACCATTATCTTCTTGCAGCTCTTTTGGAAAATAGCGATATAGTTCCTTTTTTAAATTTTGCAGCGCTTCTATCATGGTAGGAATAAAATCGCTCACCAATTCATCGGATGAAATTTCTGTTGCAATACTTTCAAAGCTAATGAAGGAATCAAATTGTAGTTGTTGCAATGATGTTGACCAAATTTCAATTTTTAAAATAAACGCTTTGATTTTATCTTTGGATGATATAATGTTTTCGTCTCTCCCTTGCATACTCGCGTTTAAAATGTTTAAATGACGAAAAATATCTGCAATATATGCTAATTTCAAAAGCCACTTAGGATTATTAAACAAATTTTCATATTCGGATTCCCTTTCTTGAAAAAACATGTTCAATTCCGATCTTAATTCTATTACTCTTGCCAGCATATTTCCTTTCGATAACCACCTCACTTCTGTGTGATAAAGAAGATTTTGATGGAGTGCGCCCATGTCTTCACACACTGTTCGAAACAACCTTGACTGTAAAGATTTTTTTTAATGGAATTTACAACTTTGATGGCAGTATTAAGCACATCGCTTAAATTTGATGGTAAGAACTTGGCTGCCAAGGCTTGACGATGGAGAAAACAATGCGTCCACTTCGCATTCGGCATCATTGTTTTAAGTCTTGCTACGAATCCACTTTTTCTACCAGTCATTGCCCTAGCACCGTCAGTGCAAATACCAACACAAAGTTCCCAGTCAAGGTTCAAATCTTTGGTGCCTTCCAAAAACATTTCATACAAACACTCGCCAGTCGTATTTTTTGGTAAACATTTGCAAAACAATATTTCTTCGGAAATAGTATCATCATTTTCAAACCGAACAAAACACACAAACTGAGCACAACCAGATATATCTGTTGATTCATCGAATTGTAATGAAAGGAATGAGCTGTTTTTGACTTTCTCGATTACTTGATCGCGAATATCATTAGCTAAATCGCTTAATCTGCGTTGAATTGTATTATCAGACAGGGGAATGGATTTTAATTTTTCGGCTTCTTTTTCGCCTATCATTATCTCAACCATGTCTAAGGCAGCCGGTAAAATAAGATTTTCAGCGATTGTGTGAGGTTTTCCATTTTTACCCACGTGATATGCTACTTTGAAACTAGCTAAAAGAGCTTGTTCATTTATTTTAGTTGGCTGGTGTTTTAATGAAGACAAAATACATTACAAAACTAAATAATTTTACAATATAATATTAATAATACCTGAGTTAAACTGTTTTTTTGCTGTTCAAACATATTAAGTTTTCTTTGGAAATAATCCAACGGCTTATCTTTATCGTTTGCATGTTTTGTTGTAAGATGCCGTAGTAACTTTGTTGGTTTCATGCTTTCATGTGCTAAAACTACGCCACAAATCACACACTGTGGTTTGTTGTCAATAACAGTGAAACCGTATTTTAAATATTCATTGTCATAATTTCTTTTTTTGCTTTTTTTTGTTTTTAATTCACTTGCACCTGAGGTACACGGTTCCACAGCTCTTTTAAGAAACTTATCCATTTATAATTCAAACGCGGCTTGTCTCCTTCGCTGTTCACAAGCAAGTAAAAATTTTAGCGTTTAAAATGTTCTGATTGGCTTTGTCTACTACTTTTGTAGTATTATGTTGTGTTTACAGTTATATTTTTAAAGTCTACAACAACTACGACATCATACCGATGTGTAAACCATAGATGTGCGTATTCTTATGCTCTTCAATTTAGTCGTTGATGAGACATCGACGAGTGCACATGCGGCGGATGCTCACGTATTTTTTCCAGCTATAATTATCCAGCAAACCAAAGTGTTTCAATTCAAATTGAATTGCAAAAAATAGTTTTTGATAAATAATGCATTTGATAACATACAATGCTTTTTATTTTATCAAATACTTAAGGATTATAGAGAATATGTTATTCAAAGGCATTATGAAACTTTTCATACGGTATGAATAAGTTTAAAGGGAAGGAAAGAAAAAACCTTTTAAATCAAAATACAAACATTTATTTGTAAAAAATAAAAATTTTGAAAACCAAAAAATGCAATTGGAACTATCACAATTAATAAGTACAAAACGTATAAAAATTTTTGTTATAAAATATAATGCAGCATCATATTTCAAAACCTTGATTTTGTGTGTGCTGGGTAACTCTCTCACCAATACAATCACAGTTTTAGCTGTGCACACCCCTGATGTAAACAAACAAGTGGTGAAGAGTATAAAAAGCAACAATCAAATACCGTTAGGTGTCTATTGAAAGAATAGCGTTTTTGCTTTATTTTCATTGAATTTTGTCTTTTTATAATAGTACATATTTTCAAACTTTGAAAGCAAATACGTTAAGGGGTCGCCAGATTTTTTGATAATCATTTCGGGGTCGCGGCTTCAAAAAGGTTGACAACCCCTGTTTTAAGCGATGCAAAGTCATCAAGTAGGTGTTTTATTTGCAATGCGAGTCCGATGGAAGTGAACAACATAAATCTTTCAAAATCTCCAAATGTGGACAATTACAAATAAAGACTTTCAACGCTTCATTGTTGGATAAGATTCTTTGAATGTTTGCTACATATTGCTTACCGAAACCCCTTTAAAGTTTGGTGGGTAGATAAAGAAAATAACAAACATTTTTTGGAAAACAAAATGCATTGAAAAAAACCGGATTAATAATAGACCAAGTTAAGACTAGATTTGGCAATACAAATGACGGAAATACGTTTCACCGATTTTTTTCTAACAGTGAAGTTGCAGCGGAAATAGCAGGAATTGATAACCGACTTATTGATAATTTTGCATTGATATTGAGAGTGTTTTCTTGTGGGTCGCCAATTAATATACAAACTTTCAAGGAACTAGAAATATGTATTCAATATATTATGGGTGATATTATATGCCTAGTACAGTTCATAAGTCTTTAGTTCATGGATGTGATGTTATCGAGTTTTACACATTTTATTTTACTTACAAAAAATTACATTCCAGGGTGTTTGTCTGAAAAAGCATTGGAAGCCAACCATAAAAATATAAGGAAATTGCGACTGTCTCATACCAGTAAAACGTCTCGAGAAAAGACAAATAAAGATTTAATGGCATATTTGTATTCTTCATTTATATCTTCAGATCTAGTATTATCAGCAAAGAGGAATATTAAGATTAAAAATAAAACAATAGACGCTAAAATTGAAAAATATATTCTTAAGCAAAGTGCTGAAATCAAAGATGATATAATAAAAGACGAGATGACTTCTTCATTAAGCGAAACTTGGTTTTGGAAAGAATTAAGTATTATTATGCTTTTTTATAAGTTTTCCTTTATATCTTTTTCTTTAAACGTTTTTTATTTTAGATGTGATAATATATAATTACAAAGTTAAGCTGTTACAATTTTTGTTTCAAAATCCAAAATGTTCAAAATCTAATACAAATAAAAATGTTTCTTTTATTAAAACATATTCTTTTTATAATTAATACACTGCTAGTTTTCCCCTTTAATTTTTTTTCATTTATTTTATCTTTAGAATACCTTTATAATTTTTATTGTTGCTAGAGAATTTTAAGCGTTTTAACCAATTTTTCAATAAAATATGTTTTTGTATTTTCCACATTAATAATCCGAATCAAAACAAATTGGCATAAATATATATAGTACAAATATCAATTTATGTACCAAATTTTATTACGATTGAAGAATTTTTGTAGGTGTTTTAGCGTTCTTAAGACAAAGGATATATGACAGGACCTTGAGTCGTTGGTGCGATTTGAATAAAAAAATTTCACACACGTTGCTAGTTGTATGTGTATCAGCATAACCCATTTTTGTAATTTTATAGGCATTATTAAAACTAAAATTACTTTTTTTAATTTCAGGACACATGGGAGGTAGTCGTGTTATTTTGTTAAAAATTTATATTTTTCTTTCTTATATTATTATAAGTTTTTATGCTAGTGTATCAAATTTCAAAAATATCTGATAACTCCTATTTTTATTCATTGGTTATATAGGAACGAAGCACAGTGCGGCGGTAGGATGTAAGGTATACTTTTTGTTTTTGAACAATAACTTATGCTAATATGTATAAATATGAAAAAAAGAAAAAAAAAGAAATATATAAAAAATTGGATTTAATACATAATTCAAATGTTATACCTTTTTTATTAAATTCATATTAACACTGTTCATTCAATTTGCTATTTTCTTTTTCTATCTTTTTGTATTTTGCTTTAACATTTTCATGGTTTAAAACAAAAAGGACTGCATAAGGTATTCTCATATTTCTGGCTTCGTCTGGTATCGTATAAATGGCAATCATAACGAAAGATACAAATCAATATGCATAATTTTTGTTAACGCCGTTGTCAAAATATCTTATACTCCCATACATAATGGTTACCGCGTGGAAATTTCGTTAAATAGAATTTGCGCGTATGAAAATACCGTAAACCTAGGTTTTATAAGACGAAATCGTCAAAATTAAAATTATTTTCAATCCAGTTTTGAATCCAAACGGACAGAAAAGTTGAGATACCAAGTGTGTATTTTTTTTATTAACCCTATTTTTTAAAAAGTGCGTTTAAATAAATAAATCGGAAAAATTAAAAGCATATTAAAGTTTAGTTTAGTTATACTTTCATTATTAAATTCCATATCAACCTACATCACCCGGTAATAGAGAATATAATTTTTCTACATTATGATTTTTTTTAAACATATTTTTTTTAATATTGTTCTTGGGAAGGGAAATTATTTTTTTTACAACTTTGCACTCCAAGTTACTTGGAGGAGCTTCCATTGACGCTCAAATAGTGCCACATGACAGTTTTACAGTTCCCAAGCTTAAGATAATTTTTAACAAGAAAACCACAAAAAAAATAAATTTTTTGTCATAGAAGGTTTTTATGAAGCGTATATGAAGCCTTAACATAAAATATTTTTTTTGCTAGGAAATTGTTGTAAAGTTAAATATTTGCCATCACTGTACCCAGAAATATGAAGAATTTGTAAAGGCAAAAATCTCAGCAATAAATTAACTTGTAAAATTGAATCCAAACAACAAATTTTGAAGCTGAGGTCAAAAAGTACATTAGCAAAACGTGTCTAGAGTGATCTGCAGCTTTTCTGATACCGATTTTGCACATGCAAATCAGTTGTTCTAGTGAAAGATATAAGAAGGAACAAATTAACACCTAACATAACGTAACAACAAATATTGTACAGAGATTAATTAAAAAAGCCCGTAAGAATAGAAAAGTAAATTAGTGGCCATAAGTTCCTAAAAAAAAAAATTGTTCATAGCCGACAACAACAACATCATCATTATTGATAGAAAAAGTGATAATTCTGTATAAAATTTAATGTAAGCATTAACGTGCCAAAAACAAAAAAAAAAATAACAAAACCAATGCAAAAAGAATTAGTTGCAATCTTTTTTCTCTATTATTAAATTTTTTTTCTTTTAAACTACATAAAAAATTACAACAACAATAACAAATGCAATTAATATAAAGTAAATACTTATACTTATATTTATATTACCCAATAATTTGCTTAAATCTATTGGCACGATAAAGTTTAATTATAGTATGATTATTTAGTTTTGTAAAATTTATTTTAATTTTTTTTACTACTAGATTACTAAGTTAATTGTAAGCATAGTATTGGAATACCCTTTTACAGATGTATGTTTAAACGTATGTAACATTAACAAAAGATAAGCAAAAGAATTTTCAATAGCATCAACAATAACAACAGCTATTAAAGAGGCCTTTTCAACAGCTGCGGTTGTCAACACGCTCTTAGGTAAGTCAAATTAAACATTTGTTTATCTACATGTATATTTAGTTATTTAAGATCTCTTGCTTATTGTAAAACTAGCCAAACTAGCTACGCCCTTTAATGAATCGAGATGCATTCTGAATTTTAATTGAATATCAAGTGCAAAAACCTAAAAATTATAATTTTTTTTATGGGCGTGGCATTGCTCACTTTTCTAATCACGAAATTGTAAAGTCATAACAGCTCAATATGTGTGCAAAGTTTCAGAAGAATCGGACCAGTGCAAGTACCTCAAAATTATAATTGTTTTTATGGGCGTGGCCCTGCCCACTTTTCTAATCACGAAATTGTAAAGTCATAACAGCTCAATATGTGTGCAAAGTTTCAGAATAATGGGTCCAGTGCAAGTTCCTCAAAATGATACCTATTTTTTATGGGCGTGGTCCTGCCCACTTTTCTAATCACAAAATTATGTGGTTATGACAGCTTAGTATGTGTGCAAAGTTTCAGAAAAATCGGTCCAGTGCAAGTACCTCAAAATTAAAACTATTTTAGGGGCGTGGCCCCGCCCACTTTTCTTATAACGAAATTATTTAGTCATAACAGCTCGATATGTGTGCAAAGTTTCAGAAAAGTCGGTCATGTGCAAGTAGCTTAAAATGATAACTAATATTTTATGGGCGTGGCCCGGCCCACTTTTTTCCACCCATAAACACTCCCTGGTGTTGAGGAACCTTCCCTACACTGCAACGCTGCAATTATTCTTATTTATTTTATTACACACTAATACACACATACCCTTTGACACACATTTTTTCTTGTTCATGTTCATACTTATGTTGTCTTGGTCAGTGTTAGTACAGTCCACACTAAGAACAGTCGAAGAAGATATAAATAAACGAAATAAAATTTAAATCATCAAGATTTGTTTTATTCGCAATCACCTGGTATGTGTACAACAACTTGCCAAAGTTTGAGTCCGATCGGTTTTGCAGTTTCGGGGTCTATAGCTAACACACACACACACGCACACACACACAGAGTTTCACTTTTATATACATTTTAAAATTTGATACATTAAGAAACAACAACCTAAAGGTTCTCAACATGTTTAACTACATTAAATGCTTGAATATCTGAGAAATTGATGGTTTTCGTTATTTGAGGTTTTTGTTTCTTGATGCGCTATACATTTATCAAGTAAGAAATATGCTACTTCGCCTCGGTAAAAATACGTTATATATATATATATATATATATATATATATATATACATATATATTAGACTCCTGCACAATTCAACATTTTCTGTAAAAATGTAATTTTCAAAGATTTAATGCTTTGCTATGCCATGCGAATTTAAACAAGGTGTTATAACATGTTATGCCAACTCAAACATACTGTCTTAGCATGTCATTGCAACTTAGGCAAGCTGTTGTACGCTGCTGTGTTTAATACCATGCCTTTCTTTGAATTCAAAATTTTGTTTTTAGAGCTCTATAGAAGCACAAGTAACGGTAACTTGAAAAAGAATTTTGTTTTATTTAAGAGAAAACGCTGTTTTTTTGAAAAACAAAACATTCTTTTTTTATCTCACAGCTTATTTTATGCAGTAAATTTTTACTGTAACGGTACTTCAATGCAGTTTTGTTTTTGGTTTCGTTTTTCGTATTTTTAATTCTAGCAATGTTTTTTGTTGTATTGTTAGTTTAGATTCGTTCCTTGGAGTGTCAATTTACAAAAATTCAAATGAGTCCGCGTACTACTTTAGAGCAAAGAGAATTGGTTTTAAAGCATTTCAAAAATGGCCACTCACAGCAAAAAATAGCTGAAATGGTTAACATGAATTCTTCTACGGTCAAAAAAATCATTGAGCGTTTCATACATGAAAATCGGGTTCATAACAAAGGCAGGAAGGTACCGAATAAAATATTTAATGAGCAGGACGAGCCTTATATTTTTCGGAAAATAAAAAGAAACCCAAAACCCCAAAAAAAAACAGCCAAACCCGACACAAAACAAATTGACTTTATTTAAATATTTTCTAAATAAATCCTTAAAAGAAATTTCCTTAAAGTATGTAACTACAATTATATTAAATAAATTTCTGATTTTATTGCATATAATGTTCTATTGCAATGATTCAAATGCACTAAAAAAACATGTGCTGCATATGTCACACGTGTCGCATGTGTTGACTTTCTCATTTTCTATGCTCATGTATGCAATATCACTGTTAGAACTATGTACAAATTTAATTAAACTAATAATACACTGTCTTTATATGTCTTTGTCAAACATGCATTTTCGGCATTGCATGAATTAGCAGTTGCATTATGTGAAACATGTTGCTATGTTGTATAGTGCAACATTTGCAGGCCTTTAATATATATGTATATTTTTATACCCTTCACCTGTGGTGCACAAGGGTATATATAGCTTTGTCATTCCGTTTGTAATTTCTACAATTTTCATTTCCGAAAGCTTATGAATAGAGGAGTCGATTAAGCCCTGACCGTATGTCCGTGTGTTGGTTGAAATCAACTTTTAGAAGCAACTTTATGTTCCTCAGATCTGTATATGGTATCAATCTCTTGGAAATATCCAGGAATGAATCGCTATTGAAATTCAGCACAATCGCCCCATAACTTTCTGATATGAGCAAAAAACCGCGACCACCTCGTTTTTTTTCACAATTACAACAACAACCTACATACATACTGGTTAAAGTAAACGTGGCATCGAATTCCAGCTGAGACAAAAAAAAATTATTTTATTTTATTCAATAACAACGTATGTTATATGAGATAAATGGTGATACAAACAATTGTTATTGCATGACTACACGTTGTAAAGGGTATATAAGATTCGGCACGGCCGAATATAGCACTGTTACTTGTTTTTTTTAAATATTTTACGATCGTATATTAATAATACTAGAATATCTGTTATAATTTTTTTTTCTCTCGTATTTCATATTAAAAATCATAATAATTTTCTTTCACTAGCTATGGTAACCTTCCCTATTTTTTTATTTGTATGATTAAGTTAAGTGTTAGCTGAATAAAAATTGAATTTATAAAATGGAGAGATAAGATCTTTAAAGTTTTCTTGCTGATGTAATGGACATGGGGTAGTCTGACAGTGGGATCTTGAATTAATAATTATACGTCGTCAAGATACAAGGTTGGGTGGGTAAAGAGACGTTTTGTCCTCCACTACCACCATTGAGAGAAAACGTAAATTCTTACAAGTTTTGATAGTTGACTTAATTTTCGTTTCTGTCTAGTATTGGTTGATCTTAATTGGGGATTTGTTTTGTTATCGTTTTTTTCCAGATCAACGCCCGGTCCTTTTTTATTCATACTTTCAGGGAATCTATAATATTATTTATGTTTAACGATTCCTAGTTGGTAAAATAGATTTAAGAGAACAAGAATCCCTCAACCCGACTGACCGCTAGCCCAGTCAATGGCTCCCGTTTGTTCTCTTTATCTAGGGTAGCAACAGTAACCAACAGGAGATGCTAGTTGTCAACTGCATCCCTTACAATTTTGTTCATTACAAGGAGAATATAAAAAAAACGCAAACAGAAAATTTGAATGCAATGAAAATTCAACGCAGTAGGAAAAGATTCTTGGTCTGTACTGGAAAAATGACAAATTCAAAATGAATTTCAAATTTGTTAAACTACATTAGTGTTGTATTACCACACGATTTAAATTGAGCTTTTAAGGAAATTTACGGCCTTTAAATAAAAATCCATGATATACCTATCAAAAATTTTTTTACAGAAAAACTTACATACGGTGTAGGTATGGGCTCAATCAAATAAGAAACGCATGTATTTAAGACAAATTGGAAATTATATTTATTTATTACTTTATCTTAAGGCCAGCGGAGAGACAATGGTTTTTGTTTTTTTATTTGGTGTAAAAACATATAAGTTTTTTGGCGTGCCAACTCAGGAGTTAGACACATACAACTGGCCGTGTGGAAAACATGAATTGGCTTTGTGCTTTATTGATGGTAATAGCAAGGGCAAGACGCAAAGGGAATTGGAGCCGCTTGAATTGTAATGGTAAATTATTGGAAATCATCGGAATTCGTGGAATAAGTACGTCTTCGCCTTTGAATCTGCCACCGATGCTTGTTGCCTCGATTAAATTTGGTGAACAGTTTTTTATGGTCAATCTGGTTCCGTTGCATAACTTTGGTGCGCTTAAGTTGCGAATAAGAATTACCGGTGATCCAACCTTTAATGTTAGTACATTCGGTGGCATTCCGGGTGTTTGCAATGAATTCAAAAATTCAGTGGGATAATTGACGGCTTGTTTTTTATCCATTACTGTGTCGATTGATTTGTATTTGATTAATTTTCCGGACAGTTTCAATTGAATTTGCTCATTGAGCTGTAAATGTTTTTTGTAAATAAACCGAAAACTCGGATTTTTGAATGCAACATTTCGTCTTAAAGTTTTAAAATTTTGATATTGGATCATTATTAACATACGTTTTTTGTAAATATCTTCGGAACTACATAACCGATTTAAGAGTTTGATATCCCGTTTTGAGAAACATGACAACGGCTTTCAAAAAAAAAAAAAAAAAAAAAAAGCAAACAAAATAAATATTTGTATATATCATTAGTGGTGCAATATGAAAATTGGATTTTTTTCACTCCCCTCCGCCCGCAGACCGAAAGTCAAATATCAGACTTCACAGTGTCACCCGCCTAAATATTCTAAAGATTTCCTGAAAATTTTATCAAAATCGGTTCAGCCGTTTTGAAGTCCATACGTTACATACATACATCCTGTTTTATATATATAGAAGAAGATAAGTAATGAACATCATAAAATGCCTTTTGGACCTAAACTTAACTATATCTTCTGTATACTGTCCCCCGAGACACAAAATAACAGATGACCAATTTATTACCTTCTACAAAACGCTAGGCAACAAATTTATAGCGGCAGGAGCACACATTCTGGGGCTCGAGACTCATTACTCCGAAGGGCAGACAGCTATTAAAAGCTATCTCATTTCTCAAACTTGACGTTTTATCTGGTGGACAGCCCACTTATTGGCCTACAGACCTACTAAAGACTCCTGATTTAATTGATTTTGCAGTCATAAAAAACATCAAACGCAATCAACTGACTGCAGTCCCTTTATTCGACCTGTCCTCTGACCACTCTCCAACTATTATACTAATGCGCAGCTGGAAAAACATATAAAAACCTTTTTGTTTTCCTAATAGACATACTAACTGGCTAAAATAAAGAAAGTATGTAAGCTCTCACGTACCTCAAAATATCTCACTGAAATCCGAAAATGAAATACAAAATGCTATAAACGTATTCTCGGAAACGTTATTAACTCGAGCTAAAGTAGCTACACCTTTTAAATGCTATAACGGCACTAAGAATAAATTTTCAACAACCATAAAAAACCTTATAAAGGAAAAGAGAAATCTAAGAAGAAATGGCAACTACACCGCTCGCCAACCTTCAAAATACAACTAAATTACTGTCAAAGAACCCTTCATTGTGCTCTTTTTGAGAACAAACAATCAGCTCTAAAAGCATATTTAGAAGGTTTAGACGCAACAAAAAAGACAAACCTGAAGTTTTTGCTGATCATCTCGAAAAAGTATTTATGCCTAATATTTCCAGCTCATGCACAACTTTACAAGATATTGAAGTTCGCGTTGTTTCCCCAATGAAAATTCGTTTCTCGTCCCTAACTTCAGCAGTCAAAATTCTGAAAACAATTAAATCCCCTGGCATAGACAAAATTTCAGGCAAAATGATACGTGAACTACCAACATCTGCCCTTAAGTTGATTTTATTTATATTCAATTCCATCTTAAGAACCGGTTTCTACCCTAAATCATGGAAAATATCAGAAATTACTATGATACCTAAGCCAGGTAAAGACGCTAGCCAAGTGTTATCGCCCGATAAGCTTACTCTCAATTTTATCAAAGCTCTTTGAGAAAATATTTTAAAATGCGTTGACCCTATATTTAAACGACCACCACATCATTCCCGTTAATCAATTTGGATTCTAAAAATATCATGGCACAATAGAACAAGTTCATCGCATAGTTAATCTTATCAGACAGGCTTTTGAGGACAAAACTATTGCTGATCACTCTTCATAGGCATTTCTCAAGCCTTTGACAAGGTCTGGCATGATGGGCTTCTACATAAAATAGGTTCTTTGTTACCCCAAAATACCCACAAATCACTGTGAAAATCGCAGCAGGAGTTCCCCAAGGAAATATACTTGGTACTCTCATGTATATAATTTATACATCAGAAATGCCCACTAATAACTTAATACACACTTCAACTTTTGCAGATGACACAGCATTTATAAGCATAGATAAAAATTCAGTAATTGCTTCTAATTGCCTGCAGGATTAAATTAAAGAACTCGAAAATGGCTCAAACAATGGAAAATAAAAGTTTACCCAGCAAACTGCGCACATGTCACTTTCACCTTGAGAAAAGGAAACTGTCCTAACCTAAGATAAAATATCTTGGTATACACCTTGATCGACGCCTTACCTGGTCTCAACATACAATCCAAATCTATGCAACTCAAACTCAAAACACTACAACTTCAATGGCTTCTTTGTTCTCATTCTGCTCTCAACCTAAACTACAAGGTTTTACTTTACAAAGCTATCATTAAGCCAATATGGACCTATGGAATCCAACTATGGGGAACAGCTTCTGCTTCTAATATAGAGAAATTACAAAGACGGCAAAACAAAATATTGCGACTTATTAATGGAGACCCGTGGTACATGAGTAACGCGAATATTCACAAGGACCTTAATATTCCATTTGTTCGCGACGAAATAAAAACCTTCTGCTCAAAATATGTACGAAAACTGGAAACTCATCCAAATCCTCTCGCACACAATCTACTGTATTATAATGGACTCGACGAAGGAGGATCGACACATTGGCCCTCGCGGTCCCGTTAGAATTATGACCACTATGCAATGAAAATTGGAGTCTCTATTGCAATGGCAAAAGACCCAGAAATTAGTTAATTTAAGATTTTAATACTTATTGTCATTTTCTTAATATAGAAAGATCCAATAAATAAATTAAGATTTAAATAAAAAATAAAATAAAATGCAAGTGATTTTAATGAAATATTTAAATTTTGTATCTAGTATTGATTTAATTTAATATATTAAATAGTCTACGACCCTAAATTGTGAATTCAATCATAACTTGATCACTAATTTCAAGTTATACGGTACTAGACAAAAATTTAGCTTTTTTTAGTTTTACAACAACTGACTTTTAAAATAATCGAAAATAATTAAGTGATTTTTTTAAGTAGTCAGATTACTTTTTGATTAATTTTGATTTTATTATAGTTATTTCAAATAATCCTTATTACATCGAGTTATAATCGTGAGGTTTGATATATAATGTAAAATAAAACACATACATAAATTTGAAAGTGAACTTTGATTTCTAACAAGTTTTGTTAAAACCAGAGCCTACCGATACCATGCGTATGAATTTCAGGAAGCACATTGTCTGTTAACATGGAGCGATAAGGGTAACCATTGCCTAATTTTTATAGAAATATCGACCAATAAACCATACCGTTGTTTTTAATGGATATAATAATGATTCTTGGTACTTCTCGGGTTACTCATCAGCCCAAATACGGCAATTTTGTTTATTTATGTATCCATTGAGCCAGAAATGTGCTTTATCACTGAAAAAAATTTCGCGATAAAACATTTTTCACAGAACGCTGTAATATAGCTGAACAATTGGACGTTGTTGTGGTAAGTCTTTCCATAAAGACTTGCCAAATAACACAAAAAAAATGGCAAAGCAATTTGATGAGTCATTTGCGACCTTTAAAAAAACCTATTAAAAATTAAAACCTCACCGATATTTTGATTATTTGTAATCGTTATCAATTAGCAATCATGCAAACTTAATTAATTAAATTAACATAATTCGGGTACGCTGAATCCAGTTGTTCCCGCGGTTTTCTTTCTAATATCCGCAGTCGTTTTAGAAACATAATTTTTTTTATGAAAATTTTGAAATTTTTGTTTTTTAAAAATTCATAAAAAAGTAAAAAATGCAGCTAGGCTTCTAATTTTTTGCAGACATATAAAAAACAAAGCTGCAAACAAAACAAGCCATAAATAACACTACTCGACAAAAAATAATTTTTTGTCTTCCCGTTAATTAAAACTATGTGGACTATATGGATTTTGATGCGCTGAACTCAAATCCGTAGTCGGTTTTTTTCCATCAGATCGGTATTTTTTTTATGGGCGTGGCAAATTTTTTCCCCTAAATTAGTCAGGTACGGAGACATATTTCATCCTAGTTTGAGAATCAGTCATCCGTTTTCAAAAGTAAAACACCAGAAGATGTGTTTTCTCTATCTCTTATCGTTTAAGAATTATTTAGAAATTAATGGAGAGAAGAAAATTTTTTCGTGCAAAAATCGTAATATTATTCAATTTAAAAATAGATTTAAAAAAATATAAATCAAATATTCAACATTTTGCACTTTTTTCTGAGAACTACTTATCTTAAAAATAAAAAAAAAACCATAAACCATAAAAATCGGTTAAAAAATGTAGATTTTATTGTCAATTGGAAAAATTGGCGTTCCAATGATTTGGAGAGATCCCATAGTTCATGTTAAAGATGAGTGTTATGCGTGCATAAATTATACAGCGGGTATGAACAGAAGAAAAATTACTTACGTATCTTATACTGAAACAGCATATGCTCGATTTCCGCTGCCACATTGTGATGAAATTCCTGTTCCGGATAGCCATATACCAACAGAACATATTCCCTCAATAATTAATTCTGTTGAAGCGGGTGGATCAGCTACTTCAATGTATCAACCGTCATGCATCACGGTTCCATGCAGTAACAATGAAATCACGCAAGATCGTCTGGATATAATGGTACGGCGTCTAAAATTATCTCAAAGACAGAGCATTCTCTTGACAAAAAGAGTTAAAACGAGCTAATATTTTAGCACCAGGTGTACAAATATACGGGGCTATCAATCGCCATAGACGATTTACGACTTTTTTTAAATCTATTGAGAATAATTCTATCGCGTATTGTACTGACATCCGCGGCTTGGTTTTAACAATGCAAAATGAATATAATCCTGGAGATTGACGCTTATTCATTGATTCTTCCAAAAGTAGTTTAAAAGCAGTTTTGCTACATGTCACTAATTAAAAAAGTAATTTTCCGATAGCACAAAGCACAAATACTAAAGAGACATACGCATCAATGAAAAAAATAATGCAGTTAATAAAATATGAAGACCACAAGTGGAAAATATGCGCAGATTTAAAAGTGGTAACTCTTTTTAGAAGCATGCAATTGGGATATACTAAAAATATGTGCTTCATGTGCTTATGGAATACGCGTTTCGATGGCGACCAGTACAATACACGGGATTGGGCTTTACGTGAGGAAAGCAGATTGCATAGAAACAATGTTATTGAATTACCACTTGTGCCGATGGAAAAGATTTTGCTTCCTCCACTTCACATCAAACTGGGTAATGTAAAAAATTTTATAAAAGCATTGAGTCCAGATGGTGTTGCTTTTACCGAATTGCACCGAATTTTTCCACGATTAAGCGGCATGAAAGTAAAAGAAGGTATGAACTCTAACTACTTTATTAAATTAGATTTATATTTCATATCATAGCGTTTTTATTTTACAGGAATTCTTAATGGACCGGACATTCGTCTTATGAAGGACCATCAATTTGAGGTTGCATTGAATGATATCGAGCTATTGGCCTGGAATTGTGTGAAATCAGTAATAGAAAATGTATTAGGAAATCATCGGTCTGAAAACTGGCGAATTTTGATAAAAAAAATATGCTAACCGCATTTAAAAACTTAAACGTTAGAATGTCATTGAAAATACATTTTGCATTACCATGCCGAAAAATTTAATGAACAATCACCAGACGAGTCTGATGAACATGGCGAGAGAATTCACAGAGAAACAGTCAGGCTCGAAATCTGCAGGAGAAGAAGAATAAATTTCTAAATAAAAACTTTAACTTTAACTACTGAACAACAAAAGTTTTTTAGTTTGGTTATTATAAAAAATTAAAAAATTTCATCTTTTCTGAAAAGATCAAAAGTTGTAGACAGACTTTAATCACTAATAGCTTATCTTGTTTGGAACTTTGTTTTTTATACGCGTAGAACCCTAGCCTTAAATTTTGCACCTGCAGCGCCTGAGATACCCAAGACGGGGCAAATGTATGGCCAGCGCAACTTTTTTTTTCATTCCCATCATTTGTTTCTAAGGCCTAGGATTCACTCCTAGGGAGATAAAATGTATGAACGACCTCCAATGTTTTTTGTTCTTAAAATTTTCTCAAATTATACTTTCCCTTTATCACCATCCCTTAGGAGGGTTGCGTTTTATGAAATTCTTAAATTAATTGAAATTTGTCGACTTTTGTGAATAAAATCAAAAGTTGCTAACAGATTTTAAACATTTATGGCTTGTTTTGTTTGCAGCTTTGTTTTTTAGTTACGCGAACATATGTTGTGCAACCTCCTCCATTTTCGAAATAACGGTATAACTCGAAAACCAGAGCCACTCTTAAAAAACTGCGGGCACCATTGGATTCAGCGTACCCGAATTATGTTAAAACGCCAGGTGCCCGGCTTGTCTGTTTTTCGACTAGCATAGTGTCATTATTCATTACTTAACAGCTATACTTTGAACTAACAGCTGTATTTATAAAATAGGTTAATAGACGGTTTTTTAAGCCCATATTCAACAGAAATTTGATGAACCTTTAGTAAACCTTTAATAATTGTAATGCATACAGCAGTAAGTTTATAGCTTTTCCGTATAGCTTATATTGTTAAGCTATTTTGTAATAATTAGTAATTCACATTATAAAATTTGTTTATAAGTACTTTAGTAAGAATTTAACGTTTGTGTGAAAAATTGCATACTATTCAAATACTGTTTTTATTTCTATTTCATGTTCACAACTATTTGTGTGGTGTTCAGTAATGCGCACTAATTAATGAGTACCTGTACTACAAAAGTTACCATAATTTTGTTTACCTTGATTACAATTTTGAATCTGTTGAAATGTGTTGGAAGACACATCACAGTTACTAGTTTCATTATTTGGCTTCACCTCCAAGGGTTGAGCTTTTTTTATAAAGTCGGAGTTTTCTGAATATACAGCAGTTTTATCTTTTTCCTTGATAGCAATTAGAAAATCTGTAAATGATCAACGTGTAAAAGATATTATTAGGTAATTATTTTTTGGTTTCGATAAGCTTTTATTAAATATGTAAAGTAATCCCAAGTGGCTCATAGGACAGAGTGTGGTTTCTTAACCTAGACTTTACACTTCCTATTTCACAAGCAATAAAACCTATATAAACTTAATTTCACATAAAATATAGAGAGAAAAAAATTAATAGCACAAAAAAAAAGGAGTTAATATTTACCCAGGAAAAGATGTTGACTTTCTGGTCCGATGCCCTTCCCGACCTAAACCATTTGACAAATTTAAAATGGTTTCCTTATCCAAAAAAATTACCAGTAACTTACCCCTTGGACTGGCAAGGTCTAGTGATCTCCGGTGGTGACTTTCAAAAGGGTTTCTATTAGGTCAAAACAGTCCTCATCTGCAGGGAAATCTGGTGATCACCGTCAAAACCCTACAAAAAGCTGAACGCATCGATGAGTAAGGACGATATTTAGAGGCTGTAATCAATCGAACGGATCCAGATGATAGGATCAGTGAAGAGATGGCAGGTGTTAGAGAACAAACTTACCGACCAAATCTTCAGCATGAAGGGACGGCCAAACGAAGTAGGGTTCAAGGGGGCTGATTGGGCAAGGGGTGTCAAAACCGTCAGTTGTGTTAACCAAAATACCTTTGAGTTTTTAAAGGCCGCAATTTTTAGGTGTGGCAGCGCTTATCCTGATTGGACAATTTGGACGTTATACTAGCGTCTGAGTTGGCATTGAGGCCGGTAGTCACGGTATAAATACCTACATATCTTGAAACGATGGAGGTCATACTGGGAGTGCTAGCCATTAAAAATTATGGTCTCGATACGAGCCAGAGAAAGCTGATAGCTTGACTGGGTTGTAAGGAGAACCAAGGGAGAGATTTCCCGTTCGCAGTAGACCAGGAGTCTCTTAGAAAGCTGGAGTTTATGAAAGGGGTTGCTACATTTGGTTTAGGGTCTTTCAGATTTAGATTTAAAAAAAAATTGATAGACCCTACGAGGTGGTGCAGATAAACTTGCATCACTGTGAGGCAACCTCAACCGAATTAGCAACCCATCTAATTAACAGGAACGTGGACGTGGTCTAATCCCATAGCCATGCCTGAGTAGTTGGTTTAAGGGTCACGGGGTGTACATTATTCGTACTTCACACAGATGAGAAGGTACGAACGTGTATAATGGCAAAAAATGAACAGAAAGTTAGGATTTTTCATTCTTTCAGTAATAGTGATCTAACGGTTGTGACAGGAGAGGCCATGGACCAAATGGTCCTGGCAATTGTACCAGTATACTTACCATATGAGGCTATCGACCCACTGAGTGAGAAGGTTAGAGAGTTTGTGGAATACTCAAGTAGAAGGGGCTTAAGGGTGGTATTGGGTTATGCCACTAACGCAAACCATAACCAATGGGGAAGTGCCGACACAACAAACAAGTTGAGTCTGCGTTTGATTTCATAATTGCTAGTAATCTCTATATCTGTAATAGGGGAAATACGCCAACATTCAGCACTAAGGAAAGGAAGGCAGTCATAGATATAAAATTGATGAACCATAGGGACTTAGTAGAGGATTGGAGAGTAGATTTAGGTTATTCCTTCTCTGACCATATTCGTCTTTCTCTTAGCCTAGTCTTTGAAAGCCCAAAAGGTCCATAAATTAATCCAAAAAGGACGAAATTTGATTTTTTCGGGACTGGTGAATAGTTACTTAGGGTTACGCACGACTGGAGAAGACAGAGTTAGTTCTTTTTACTAGGAGGTACGAGGAAGAGTAATTGAGACTGTTGGTACTGGAAGGGGAAGAGCTTAGACTATCTGATAGTGCTAAGTATTTGGGAGTTTTTCAAGACAGCAAGCTGGCCTGGGGGAGGAACACTAAGAAGAGATTAAGAATAGGTCTCAATGCCTACTATGCTTGTAGAACATCGATAGGTAGGAGCTGGGGACTCCGGCCTTCAGTGGTAAGATGACTTTATATTTCGGTGGTCAGGCCCATTCTTACATATGGACGCTGTGTTTTGGGAGGCATTGAAACTGGATAGTCGTAGGAACCTTCTATCTAAGGTGTGTTTAATCGGCATGACAGGCGATGTTATTTTTCATCTTCTGCCTATTGAGCAGTATGTAAGGGGAATTGCAGCCGGGGGCATTCTTAGAATGAGGGAGCTAGGATTGTTAGGAAATTTCATGCAGAGTCATTCGCGGATCTTGAGTGAAATTAGAGCTGGTGGTTATTGCCTGGGCTTGCTAGATTCCACGGATTATGTGCGCTAGGGTTCATTTTGGGCATTTGCCGAGGGTGCTAATGCCAGCCAGAGAGGACCTGATTGAGGTAAGGACAGATTGTTTAGTGGCTTTGCTGTCTTTACCGATGACTCGAAGATGGGGGGCACTGGAGCGTAAGTCTATATTAAGGATCTAGACATTACAAAGTCATATAAACTTCCTGAGTACTGCAGTGTTTTCAGGCGGAGGTTCAAGGGATATTGAGGGCCGTAGAACTGGTGAGGGGTAACATCGCTACGGGCTCGGAGATCACTTGGACAGCCAGGATATTTAGTGGCATGATGGGCTAATATCTGAACTTCAGGCTAGTCGAAGACTGTAGGAGAGTTTTGCGAAAAATTTTAGGGGAATATAGGTTAAGACTATGCTGACACTCCAATATTAGCGGCAATGAAATGGCTGAATTGGCAAGACGCGTTAGACGCGTGGAGGCGGTTAGGTCTACATTGGGTTTCTATTTCGGCAGGATCACGGAATGGGTTCTAAGCGAGACTAATTGGCTCTGGAGTAACCGAACGGACTACAGAGTATCACGGACGTTGTGGCCGATGCTCAGTAAGTCTGATTCGGATTTGATTCTTGACGGAGGTAGGGTATGCGTGAGAACTATAATAGGGAATATTACGGGCCACTGTATGTTGGGCAGGATGGCAGTAAGAATGGGATTTAACCTGTCGGATATGTACATGCTGTGCAATGATCCGCAGCAGTTGGAGACAGTTGAACACATTCTGCGCCAATGTCCCAGACTGCAGATAACCAGGTTAAAATGGGTAGGTAGTAGATTCCTAGGCAAATTGGGCGATTTCTCGAGCTGTGAACTCGGGAATATGATGCGATTCGTAATGGGAATGACCTGGCTTCGTGACACAAGACTGAGAATGGGTCGATTGTAGGGTTAAACTCTTTTTGGAATTGATTTGCTGACCACTACTTTACCATTTTTCTATCTTCTATATTTCTTCTATTCATATTCTGGTCTCTGGGTGAGGGTAACTCTGCACTGGCCTTATTACTTTAGCCAGTAGTGGTAGACTGACCCAATTAACATTCTTCCCTGTATCCAACGACCGCAAATGTATATGTAAGCGTTATATTCTATTGTACATATGTAAATTCCAGTCAAGTATACTTAACTTTTTAATATATACATGCATTGTCGTTATTTTGCCGCTATATTTGTATTCTCGTTTATAAATATATGTACACTCACTTATTGTTATAAGTAATTTATATAAAGTATAGAGAGTCAGTCTGAATGTAAACATCAAACAAGCAAGACGTGTTTCTTTTTACTACAATTCAGAAGTGTGATAACCAAATAAAAGTACGAAAAAGATGAAATCTGTCAAGTTGTGTGTATGTGTGTTTTTTTCTCTCTGTGTTGGAAAAGAAACAATACTAGAACAAATAACTAAAAAAAAAAATTAAACAAATACAAAACTACATTTTAAGGGTGGAAGCTGTAAAGACAATGAGAGTGCTAAGTGTCGTAATTTTTTTTCCTTGTTTGTTTGTTTCTGTATGAAGGTCTGGTGAGAGGTTGTACTGGAATCCATGGAGGAAATAAGTGCAAATAAGTACAGGGCTGCGCAGCTGCTATGTTGGCTTCAGAAATTCAATTTGCCGACGGCAGGCACAAAAAGTGCTCTTATTTTACTCTCAGTGAAATACCACAAGAACAAAGTGGCTTTGTCAAATGGGACAATATGATTTCCTTAGGATGCCATTTGGGTTAAAGAATGCTCCGTCTGTATTCTAGCAGTTCGTCACTAAAATTGTAGCGGATATGGTTAGGGATAGGAAATTGATAGTCTACATGGATGACATTATGATAGCGATTGAGGACATTGAGAAACATTTTCGGGTTCTTGGAGACATACCTTGGCTGTTAGTGGAGAATAAATTGGAACTGCGGCTGGACAAGTGCGAATTTTTGATGACTAGTATTAAGTATCTTGGGTATGAGATCGACGGTAACGGTATTAAGTCGGACGATATAGGGCTGCGGACAGTTAGAGATTTTCTTGTCCCAGCGCGTGCACACTCTCTTCGGAGTTTTTTGGACCTTACCTCTTAATTTAGGAGATTTGTGAGGGATTTTTCTACTATTGCCAACCGTTAACGGATTTCACTAGGAAGGATAGAGTTTTTAAGTTTGGGCCGGACGAGTTAGAAGCTAAAGAGAAAGTTGAGGTAGTGCCCGGTTTTGGCCCTCTTTGATCCAAAGGATGAGACAGAGCTACAGTGTGAAGCTAGTAGTATCGGGTTTGGTACTATATTGTTGCAGAAAAAGGTCGATGGGAAAATGCACCCGGTATTTTAGTACTCAAAGAGGACGAGTGAGACGGAATCAAGGTACCATAGTTTCGAATTGAAAACGCTTCCTATTCTCTATGCATTAAGACGTTTTAGAGTATACTTACATGGGAGAAGATTTAAGATTGTTACTGACTGCAACTCGTTGACAATGATCCTTAACAGAAGGGAAATGAACACAAGGATAGCACGATGGGGACTGAAGTTTCAGGATTATACTTTGTTGCTGGAACATAGAGTAGGGACACGAATGCAACATGTAAACGCGTTGAGCAGAAATCTGTATGTGATGGCAATAGAAAGTAACAGTTTCGAGGAGAACTTGATAATATGTAAGAACAGGGATTCGAGGATATTAAAACTGAAGGCAGAACTACAGAATGGGCAAAGTAAGATGTTTGAGATAAGAAACGGCATTTTGTATAGGAAGACCAACAAGGATGATATGGTATTATTTTGCGTACCCGAGGCAATGGAAAATTATGTGTTGTATAGATATCATGATGAAATGGGGAATATTGGGATCGACAAAATGATAAACCTTAGGTAGGTAGGTAAGGCTGGTGCTAAGTTACCCTCACTCGGAGACCATTACGGTCCATTGAGACGAAATCAAACAAACCTTATATCAGGCAGCTATTGGTTTCCTCATATACGAAGGAAAGCTTTTGACCATATACATAATTGTTTGAAATTCATTTCTTATTCAGATAAATATGGCAGAGAGAAGGGTTTTCTGAATAGTATTCCCAAGTCCACTGCTTCATTTGATGTCATACATATTGATCACTATGATCCCGTTGATAATGGAAGATCGTTAAAACATATATTGGTTGTTGTCGATGCGAGCACCAAGTTTATGAGACTTTATCCTACGAAAACCCCCGGGATAAAGGAGGTAGTGGAACACTTTAAGGACTACTTAAGGGCTTATTGCCGTCCGAGGTGTATTGCAAGTGACAGGGTAACGGCGAACAGTGGATCATTTCGCGAAAAGGCGCTCTAAAATCTATAACTTTTGATTGGATAGAAATTTTTAAACGCAGTTTTTTTTTGTTTACTAGGTGAGACCATAAGCTCTAGGTTTAAGACATAAAACTTAAAAATCGACAGGATAAAAAAATAGTTATGATTGGTTTAAAATGCATTGTAAGTTTTAGCTGATTTATGGTAAAAAAGTAAAGTATTAAAGCTTGTTAAAAACGTTCGTTTTGTACAAAGTCCTATATTTTGAGTCAAATTTGCAAGTTATACTTATTAAAAACTTAAGTTTTATGAGAAAGTGCCAACCTTTGGCCCGCGTGAAATGTTTAGCACGAGGGGCCAAAGGTTGTTTTTTTGAAGTAGTTGGAGTTTGAAATTGGTTTATTAGGTCCAAAATAGACATTATAAATAATATATGTGAACTTTTATTATTAAGTTAATTTAAAATTGACTAATGTACATAAAATGATAAAATAACGAACATCTAAAGTTCTGCAAAAATACTATTAAATAAACAATTTTATTAAATGTAAGTAATTTTTAAAAAGGGATACAAAAAGGGCATTTAAAAAAAAGTGGCAAAAGAAGGGGATTTCTGAGAAAAAAAGGGTAAAAATGACACTTTAGTCGCAAAACGGTAACGCTGTAAGCAGGTAGCATCACTATCAAATGCGCGCATAGGAAAACCACAACACAATCAAAGTTGCTACGCCCCTTAATGAATAAAAATCATTCGGAATTTTAATTGAATATCAAGTGCAAGTAGCTGAAAATGATAACTTTTTTATGGACGTGACAATGCCCACTTTTCTAATCACGAAATTGTATAATCAAGAGAGTTCAATATGTGTGGAAAGTTTCAGAAAAATTAGTCCCTGCACTGGACTAATAGCTAAATATTATAATTTTTTTAATGGGCGTGGCACTTCTTACTTTTATAATCACGAAATTGTGTAGTCATGACAGCTCAATTCCGAAAAATCGGTCCAGTGAAAGAAGCTAAAAATTTTAATGTTTTTTGGGCGTGGCACTGCCCACTTATCTAACCACGAAATTGTAAGTCATGTGTGCAAAGTTTCAGAAAAATCTAATTAACTAACTAATTTTTTATTGGCGTAGACTCCCCCCCCACTTTTTACCACCCATAAACACTCCCTGTCCGTCTCTCATAAAAGCAATTTGATAAAAAAAAACTAAAATACTTAAAAAAACACATTACAAATAAAATTTTTTTTAGCTCTGTTACTAAAATTTTTCAAAAAATATTTGACCTTATATCACAAAAAATTGATCTGGTGCTCACGGTCGAATCGTCCCTGGTATACAATGGAGTATAGGGGTATAGAGGAGAGTTTTATCTACTAAATGGTGCTAATTTCTTTTTGTTCTCTTATGTTCTCTAGAAGTTATGCTCTAGTATAAATGGGAATTTAGGAAAATTTGGACCTTAAAAAAAGAAGAAGAAAAATTACTTCTGAACATAATAAACAATTTAGTTTTCTTGTGTTAATAGCTAACAAATTATAAAATTATACAAAATTTATTTCGTTTGAAAATCTTTTAAAAGCAAAAAGTTATAGAAGTTTAAAAATCAAAATCTTACTAATAAATTTCCCATTTTAGCAAAATGCTGAGAATGTCCATTTTGAATCACCCTGTTCTCTGTAATATATGGAAAATAAAGTTTAAATTTTTTGGCTCACAAGGTAGACGAGTGTCTACATTCGAATGAACTTTACCATTTTTCTATCGGTGACCATAAAGTTTGACCGCCTTCTCGTAGAATGGTCCACTGTGCGATGGCGAAATATTAGGTAGTCCCGTAAAAGAAAGCTAAGCCCAATAAAAAAAAACTGAAAGTAGATTTGAATTTATCGCGTTAAAATCTATGTATTCCACATATTTTTGTTTAAAGGCAATTGAGAATTGAGTGTTACTAATGATGATTAGACTAATATCTTTATAATGATTTAAAATTTTAGTTAATCTACAGCTAAGATTTACTTTAATTTGGGTCATATGTAGAATTGCTCCTATTTATTAGAGATATCTTTCCATTTTCATTAGGTTATATTACTTTTTGTTACTGATAGTACATATGTAGAGTTCATTTTCATTAGAACTTTAATTATGTAAACAGGTGGTAGAAATATATTTTCTTTTTAAGCTAAAGGTTATTTAAATACGCCTTTTTTATTTGAATAAAGCTTGCTCTTCTTGGCCAAGTTTTTCCTTTGTAGTGTTGATCTCTTGCACGACTATCCCATTCGCATAAAAACAGCAAAACTTGGTATGCCTTTAATCTACTTAAGATAGCTTCAAATTTCAAGTCAGCACATATTTTCCATGATTACTGTGGATATTTAATTTTACAGAGTAAAGAATGAGATCAGTGAAACCTTAACCACATTTTTAATTCCACCTTTCTTCATGCACAAAAAATATAACTGTTTATGATCAAGTTTGCATTTAAAAACTTGTCAAATTATGTGTACAAAATAATAGCATAATCGGATTATTAGTTTGTTTGAAAATGGATTCCGAAGAAAAAGTGCGTGAAAAAATAATAACAATTTTTTTAAAAAATCCCAGTCGTACTTACAAATCTATTGCAAATGAGATAAAGGTGTCACGACAAACAGTTTCGCGTGTGATAAAAGTGTATAACGAACGTCGTAGTATTAAAAGGAAAGCTGGAAGTGGAGCTAAAAAAGGTATAACTGACCCACAGTTAGCTTCAAAGATTGTTAGTCTTCTAAACCAAAATCCCAACCTCTCAAACCGTAAAGCCGCCTTAAAAGCAAACTGTTCCGATTTTTTTGTAAGGAAGGTTAAAAGATATGAAGGCCTTAAGTCCTACAAGGTTCAGAAAGTGCCAGACAGAAATTCGAAGAAAAACTTGGATGCAAAAGTCGTGCCAAAGAACTGCTTAGAAATTTTATCAACAAATATGAGTGTTGTATTATGGATGATGAGACTTACGTTCTTGCCGACTTTTCTCAGCTCCCAGGGCGAAGTTATTATGTGGCCGATGGAAGAGGTAATGTCGATGACCAATTTAAGTTCCAAAAAAAGACAAAGTTTCCAAAGAAGTACTTAGTTTGGCAAGCTATATGCACGTGCGGAGAAAGAAGCAGTAAATTTATTACTACTGGGACTATCAACACTGATATTTACATCAAGGAGTGCTTGCACAAGAGGTTGCTTCCATTCATACGAAAACACAATAAGTCAACATATTTTTGGCCCGACCTAGCGTCGTGTCATTATAGTAAATCTGCAGCAGAATGGTATGAAACAAATAATATAGTGGTAGTGCCAAAAGAAGCAAATCCACCTAATTGTCCAGAACTAAGGCCCATCGAACGTTACTGGGCTTTAGTCAAAAGAGTGCTGAAGGATACAAAACAAGTTGCTAATACTACTAAAATTTTTTCCCAGAAATGGTCTTATTCCAGCAATAAAGTTACTAAGGATACCATCAAAACCCTCATGGTCTCAATTCCGGAAAAGGTGAAACAGTTCATCAAAAAAAGCTGAATTTTTACAAAAAGCATTAATATTTTAATTTACTGTTATTTTATTGTTAAACCACGCTATTTTCATTAAAATGGATTACTTCGTTTCAAAGTTATTGCGTTTTTTTCGTGTTAGGGTTTTATCGATCTCATTCTTTAATAACTTCATATTTGCATAGTTTTCTTTGATGTTTGTTGCATGTGCCACTGGCACCAATGGATATTTATTTCCATTGTGAAGTAAAACGGCTTTTAAGCTATCATGAATCAATTGAGTCTGCGTTTCTCACACTTCTTAGTGAAATCCAGTTCTCGTTAAAGTCCCTTTTCTAAAATATTAGAAAAAATTCTTCTTGCCTAATACGAAAATGTGATACCTTCATGTTTTTATCCATCAAATTCCATTGCTGTAATCTTGATGCAAGAAGCTAACGGCCATATGCAAAAAAACTTATAACAGGCTTATAAGTCGTTTCTAAGCAAAATTCACTATTGTTGCATTTATAATCGATTAATAGACTTATAAACCTTTTATAAAATAAAAAATTTTATTGTTGAATTTACCCTTCTTTAAACCAAAAATAAGCCGATATTTCATGCATAGTTTATGTTATAAAAATTTGTTTAAAAAATTTCGTTAAAAATTTTAAGAAAAAGTAATTAAAATATTAAAATGTATGCGATTAACACAATTCGACGTATAGATAAGTGCAATTTATACAAAAGAAAATAATAAATTTAACATATTTTAAATTAAATAAAACTAAAATATATAATAGTGATGTAAGAAACACGTAAACAAACTTGTAACCCGAATACTTTTATTACCGTTATTAACAAAATAGAATTATAATTAGTGTTTGAAATTTAATTTTCGTTCCAACTTTTTCATGTACCAAAGTTATATACTTTTTATTTTTTCACTTTCTTTTTGTGCATTAATTGTATACAAAATGTTGCCTTTACTTGATAACCGGGTAAATGTTATAGTAGTTATGAGCACCACTGACAATAAAAAGACAACTAAATAAAAAAAGAGCTGCCATATATAGTAATAAAATCACTGCAAACATTTAATAGCTATAAAAGTATTATTGTACGTTTGTAAATACAAATTCTTATTAGTGGTTTATAATACAAAAAGCGTTTAATAACTATAGTACACTATATCCATAAAATAACTATTTTTTATGCATATTGCCGTAAGACTTTATTTTTAAAAGTACTAAATCTCGAACAAAATCATTCAAGTCAGATTGTACGAGAAACTTCAGCTTAATATATTAAAAGAAAAGATCTACAAGCTGACTGGGTTAAATATCCTTCTTTTGATTAATTAAGTTATAAACAAATATATAAATATTAAGTAAGATATCACGAATAAATTCTTATTGAAAATCGCCTCAATCGCTTTATAACTTGCTAAGATAGAGGCAAAAAAATACTACTGTTTCTGTTTCTATTTTTTTTTATTTCCACAAAAATTAACATTTTTAAACCCTAGGATAATTTATAGACATGTTTAATAGTATTTGTATAGGGCTATTCGTAGACAGACGAACCTGTCGCTAATCGTCAAAGTTATAGGCAAAAGTTTCAGCTTATTATTAATTTTGGACTCGGTAAAGACATCGAATAAGCTTTCTTCAGAGAAAATCTAACAAATAGGTTTAATCTTATTGAGATATACAATAATTACCAAAATACAACTACCTTGGTGTTTTTCTTAAAATTTACAAACAAAAAAAAATTTTTTAGAGACAACCGAGAATCTCAGTATGAGAATCAAATAAAAGATCTTAAATATTAGAATACAGTAAATTGTAAACAAATTTAAAAATTAAGATGATTTTCGAAATAAGATGATCAACAACACTTAATCTAAAATCTAGTGTAGGTGAGGTCATTATTGAAATTTTTACATATCTATGCCGAATATTTTCACAAAAAATTTGTTTTTAAGTGTTTTTTTCCGTTAGAGAACAGAAAATGAAAAAAGACATGGAATTGCTATTTTTATACCCACCACCGAAAAAATGGTGAAGGTATATTAATTTTATCATTCCGTTTGTAACACAGCGAAATATCAGTTTAAGACCCCATAAAGTATACATTTTCTGAGTCCTGGTGCCATTTTAGGACGATCTATCTATGTCTGTTCGTCTGTTAAAGCACAATAGAACTCAAATCGCAAAAGTAAGGGGGATCCAATGCAAGAATATTTCTTATAATCAAGGTTTGTTTGGTACTAAAAATGGGTTATCTCTGTTTATTAGGAAGAGAGTTATAGCTTGTAATACAAAAGTAGGTAAAAAAAAAGTAATTGCTATTTGATCAAAAGATTTGCATTAACGGAAAATTAATGTGACACGCCCGCCTCCAATATAACGCTTTATTTTGAATCAATATAATTTCTCTATAGACAAAGATTTTGGAAGAATAAATGATTAAATGTGGAAATATTTAAGTTGCATTTATTAGCAGAGGCTACTTTGACGCGCCTACTTTAACGACCACTTCCCCCATAGTTTACTGTTAATGAAATTTAAAAGCTCATAAAATCGACAGAATTACACATATGTATTATTGTATTAGGAGGTACACAAAACTTATATTATTTTTTAACTACCTCTGGGTACCAAATTATACTCTTCAGAATTCGTAGGAATACAACATTGTTGGAAACAAGTAAGAGTACTATATTCGGCTGTGCCGAATCTTTTATACCCACCACCAATTTTATGTACATTTAAAGCACAATATTTATTATTTTGTTAATCGCTATAGAATAATCTCTTTATAATAAAATATGTATCACTTTTTTTGTAGAGGGTGGTTAAATTTTAAGGGCCCATGTTGAAGGTGAACCACATCTAAACTTCAACTTTTTTCCTGTATTTCATTTGACATTCTCAATCTCAGACTAACTCAATTTAAACCGTGGAAAGATACGCAATCGAGCAACGCTTTTAAATATTATAGATTTTTATGAAAATGGGCGTTCAAATCAAAATGCATTTTGTGCACTTCGTGATTCTTTTGGTCAACATAATCGTTCGAATTCGTCCACAATCGTGAGAATTGTAAAAAATATTTAAATGTCTGCAAAGCAGGTCTGTATGAAATGTGAAAACATCTGTGAATGCCATCTTAGTTCGTTGAATGGGAAACATTGCTGTTTTTCACGATAACGTGCCAAAAGAGCAAGCAACCTCGACTCATCATCGTGCCCAACAATCGAGCATCAACAGTGTCATTGAAAATTTGGACTATCGGATCGTGGTGTGCCGCCTAGGTTGGGGGGCCATTTGGCCGATATTTTGTTCCATAGATAATTGAAGCATACAAATATTATCATTATAAAAATAAATGATAATAATTTCATAATAATTTTATTCAAAATCAACATAGTCCCTTAAAATTAAACCACCCATTATAACTTCGATATGCTAGTAAAATTTTTTCGAAAATTTAGTCTTTTAATGAAAGTGGCCGTTAAAATACGCGTGTCAATAAAGTTTCTGCTAATAAACATAACTTAGATATTTCAATATAGTCCTTTAGTATTCCAAAATCTTTATTCATAGAGAATTTACATGAATTTAAGAGGAAGAAAGTGAATTTAAGGTTAAATTTTAAGGGCCACAGGGTGATTTAAAATATGCATTCTCTGCATTTTTCTAAAACGGGAAATTTATTAGTAAGATTTTGATTTTTAAACTTCTATAACATTTTGCTTTTAAAAGATTTTTAAACGAAATAAGTTTTGTATAATTTTAAAATTTGTTAGCCATTAGTACATGAAAATAAATTGTTTATAATGTTTAGAGACAATTTTTTTTTTGACTTTGGTCAAAATTTTCCTAAATTCCCATTTTTAATAGAGCATAACTTCAGGAGAACATAAGCATAAGTTGTTAGCATGCCATCTAGTAGTTGCTAGTAGAGTCATCTATCTTATCATCTTTATCTTATATTTAGCTACAGTACAATAAATTGCGCAGTGTAAGATGAATAAATGCTAATATATATGACTAATATATTTTTATAAAAATTTAAGGAAAAAAGTGTGCGTGGCACATCTATTTTCCGTTATAACGAAGACTTTGACCAAAAAGCCATGTTTGCAAAATTTCAGAATCGTACATATATACACTGTGCGGTATATATTTTCGTACATTTTTATCTATAACTCTTTTCCTAATTCATAGATTTAAGCGATTTTCAGGGAAAAATATTCTTTTGACTCGATAAATATATATTCGAAGTTTCATGAACGTTTATGCGTCTGGACACAATTCAAAACTGAAAGTGGGCATTATAGTAGGCGTGTCAAAGTTGTTTTTGCTAATGAGTACAACTTAGGTGTTTCAATATAGTCCTTTATTATTCCAAAATCTTTATTAATAGAGAAATTATATGAATTTTAGGTAAAACGTTATATGGGAGGTGGGCGTAAAAGTGGGCGTGGCACCTTAATTTTTTGGCATAGTAATGAAATTGCATAGGGGGATAGACGTAGCAAAATTTATCATCATACCTCTAATTTTAGCGGTTTTATGAGCTTTTTAATTTCATTAACGGTAGATAACGTGAAAAGTGGGCGCTATAGTAGGCGTGTCAAAGTTATTTTTGCGAATGAGTACAACTGAGGTGTTTTAATATAGGCCTTTATTATTCCAAAATCTTTATTAGTAGAGAAATTATATGAATTTTAGTTAAAACGTTATATGGGAGGTGGGCGTAAAAGTAGGCGTGGCACATTGATTTGCCGTTACAAGAAAGCGTGTCACCAAAAACTAAAGTGTGCAAAATTTCAGAGTTGTACATCCAATTTTGTTGCTTTTATGACGTTTTTGTTTTTAAATATACCAAAAAATACACTGTGCGGTATAAATTTTCGTACGTTTTGATCGATTACTCCTCCCCTAATGCATAGATTGAGACAATTTTCGGGGGAAAATATTGTCTTTACCCAGGAAATATACATTCGAAGTTTCATGAGTCTACGTTAAGGCGTTTGGACACAATTCCATTTTATTCGATGTTCGAAGGACACGGTTTTTTTGACCTACTCTTGCTTTTCGAGCTATAACTCTCTTCCTAATATTCCGATTTAGCCCATTTTCAATACCAAACAAACCTTGTCTATAAGAAAGATTCTGGCAAAATTTGAGCCCCCTAGCTTTTTCGGTGCGACCTCTATCGTGCTTTCAACAGACGGACAGACGGACAGACGGACGGACATAGCTAGATCGTCATAAAATCATACCACGATTCAGAATATATATACTTTATGGGGTCTAAAATGGATATTTCGATGTGTTACAAACGGAATGACAAAATGAATATACCCCCACCATTTTTTTGGTGGCGGGTATAAAAAGAGTCAGTAGTATCATTTCTAATATAGAAATTCTTAAGGTTTTGTTGTAAGACTAAATTTAAGAAAATAAACTGAAAGCAAATCAAAGTTACATAGTTTAGTATAAAGAGATTAATCCATAGCGATTACTGTTATTAACAAAATAATAAATTTTGTGCTATAAAAGTACACAAAATTGGTGGTGGGTATCAAAAATTCGGCACAGCCGAATATAGTGCTTTTATTGTTTTATTTTGGTTTTATTCAAACTTCTAAACTTTTGTGAATTTAAAATTTTTGGTAAAACAGATTTGCTATTTTTTTAATATTTTAGCAATTGCTAAATTCCATTAATCTAAAAATTCGCTATTTAATTCAACGGCTCTTGCGAGCAACAACTTCTATTATTCTATTACAATTTATAATGCTGCGCACATTTGCTGATTTCTTTATTTGCAAAACTTTTTAATAAAATTTGTACATAAATCAAACTATATAAAATTATACTAAATTCGAGCATAAAACCAACTGTTGTAAACAAGCAGAGGTTATTTCAGGCGTAATTGCATATGTACATGTGAAATCAGAAATTACACTGCTCGCAAAAAAAATAATTTTTTGTCTTTCCGTTAATTAAAACTATGTGGACTATATGGATTTTGATGCGCTGAACTCAAATCCGTTGTCGGTTTTTTCCATCAGATCGGGATTTTTTATGTGCGTGGCAAGTTTTTCCCCTTAAATTAGTCAGGTCCGTAGACATATTTCACCCTAACTCGAGAACCAGTCATCATTAGTCGAATAGAATTTTTCTTTATCTCTTATCGTTTTAGAATTATTCAGAAATTAATGGAGAAAAAAATTTGTTTCGTGCAAAATTCGTAATATTTTTGAATCAAAAAATGAAACTAAAAAATATAAAGCAACTTTGCACTTTTTTCTGAGAGCTACTTATCTTAAAAATAAAAAAAGCCATAAACCAAAAAATCGGTTAAAAATGTAGATTTAATTATCAATTTACCGCAGGTACCCAATATTGCAATGCAACCAGTCTTACATATGATATAGCATTCGTTAGGTAAGCATGTAATGGAACTAAAGTACAACGGTATTTTGAATGGTTCTTGGAATTAAAAATTATAACATAGTATTTTGCAATTGCCTCTGATTCTGATGAGAACATTAGGGTTGATTCTAGTATTTATTGTATATATGGACAATAAGTGAGTCACTTTTAATTTGAATATCGTGCGGTTAAAATCGCCAACAGTAAATAGATCTTAGAGTGTACTCTGTTATTGTGTAAAGAAATAAAGCAATTAAAGAATTCACAAACGCTTTCATACTACCAAATGTCAAGGATGTGTAACAAATCTCCAAACTTATTTTGTTACGTATGTGGCAATCTAACTCTAAGTTCTAAACGGGAGACAATATCTTCCAAGATTAAAGATGCTTCTCGCCGTTTTTTGGGGTTTCCTATCGACGACAGAGAAAAATATATATCCTTGTGCACTACAGGTGAAGGGTATAAAAATTGGCTGCCATAAATATATTGTAGTAGCTGTGCAAGGTCTTTAAGAGGTCATAAGTCTTTGTCGTTTATGAAGCCAGCGATTTGGAGTGAACCACAAAATCATCAAAATGATTGCTACTTTTGCCTTAAAAAATAAAGTTATATATCCAAATGCTTCATGCGTCAAACGACCAATGTACCAGTTTACAAGTAAATTTTTACCTCTATTGCCTGCTACAGACGATGAAGAAGATGGGCTTTCTGCAGAAACTAAATCCACTTACGCCAGCATGGGTGTTTCTTCGCATTCATTTGGGAGTCCAACGATTAAACCCCATTTTCCGAATCAAACTGATATGAATAACTTAGTTCGTAAATAAGGGCTCTCAAAAATCAAGTCTGAGCTTCTTGCATCCCAATTAAAAGAATGGAATTTGGTGCAAAAAGACGTTAACGTCTCGTACTTTCGAAATAGAGAACAACCTTTTTTGAGTTATTTCAGCAGAGAGGAAGGTTTGGTATTTTGTGAGAATGCTGATGGACTTTTGCGACAACTGTGTTTCAGTCATAAATCTGAGGATTGGCGGCTTATTATTAATTCATCCAAGACAATTTTGAAAGTCGTTTTACTTCACAATGGCAACAAATTTCCTTCGGTCCCACTCGCGTATGTATGAAATATAAAAGTAAAACTATTGTAGTATGAAGATGATCCTACAAAAAAGAAAAAAATCTTCTGCCTCTTTTCATATAAAGATAGGCCTAATGAAAAAGTTTGTCAAAGTAGTGAACAGGGACGGTGAAGGCTTTCTATACATTAATATCAAATTTCCTAGAATCCGCGATGCTAAAGTAAAAGAAGGCATATTTGTAGGGTCACAAATACGACATATTATGAAGAAAGAGGTCTTTAGAACGAAACTGAATGATGTGGAAGAAAGAGCATGGACAGCTTCATCTGGCATCTTTGTCTAAAATCGTAAACATCGTGTAATTTTTTGCTCTTAATTATTAAATTAATTTTATTTATAAAAAATTCGATAGTAATACTATTTTGTATTTGTGAGAATTTCTGATAATGCTGTCGCAAAAAAGAAAGAAGCATTGGGGTAATTACCCAAGATTTAAAGTGCCTAAAACATCAGAAGTACAAAGCAGTTATCCAAATAGATTTCATCTACTTGCAAATGAAGAAGGGGAAGAACATGATAGTCACAAGGAGAAAATAACACCAATTGTAGTGGACTCTGCCCATAGTTTTTTATCGGTTTTTGAACCAATTGGAGACAGTTATATGTTCAAAAGAATGTCCATTGGAACAAAAATAGTATCAAGCTCAAAGATACTGTATAACGAGGCCTTAAATGTACTAAGAACTAAGAAGTACAAATTTTACACGCATGAAATAAAAGATGCAAAAACGTTTAAATTAGCGTTGTTTGGTTTTATTCAAATGGATACTAAGATAATTTGTGATGAATTTAACAATTCACACAATATAAATCCGGAAATCACCACGAAAAGATCAACCGCAGATGATACGCTATATCTAATTGAATTCGATCGTCAACAAGTGTCAAAGAAAGAACATAAGATATTTCAGTAATATTGCCGTTTACTGGAGAAGAACACTCAAGGGCAGCAAAGGCCCTACTCAATGCACCAAATGCTCTATGTATGGTCACGGTGCTAGTAACAGTAACAGAGTACTAGTGTGTGCATCCTGTGCGGGTATTCACGAAATTGCAGATTGTCAATTAAACAAAGCCGCTAATAGCTAGCTAGGAGGAATTTCAAAAATGTAACGCACAGAGTTGACGACCCGAAATTCCCGTGTCGTCAGAAATACCTGGTGCTTCGTCAACGCACCACAGCCAGAAATAAAGTACCACATAGGATTAATATGCTGAACTTCAAATCCGATGAAGTTAATTTTCCTCAACTGCCTGGTAAGGAACGCCAAAATTATACACGTGACTCTGGTGCCAAAAGTAATGTACTGTACTCTGATGTAACAAGAAGTAAGACCCTTGTTAACAGAAATGAAGATGATATTTCTAATGAGAAATTAATGAAAATATTTTTTGATGCTGTCGATGCATTTCAAAGGTGCCAAAATAAGTACGACAAGCTACGAGTGCTGGGGATGATGCTTCAACATGCAATATAAATCAAAAGTTAGTCACAATGTTCATGTTATGCACTGAAATGGAAGGCATAACGGCTGAGTCAGCAGCTTCACCGCTGGAAAAATTTTTACATGACAAGGAAGTTGATATTCTCCTCATCAATGAAACATTTTTGAAACCCCACCATAAATTTAAACTTGGAGGCTACAACATTTAAAGAGAGGATCGACCAACTCATGGTGGCGGTGTACTCATCACAGTAAAATACAATGCTGAACATGAAATATTACCAACTATAAATACGAGTGTAGCTCAAAATATTTCGGTTCGAGTAGTAATAAATAGACGCCCTGTGATTTTTACATCTGCGTACAATCCGGTTCATACAATAAATTTTAAGACTGATATGGACGCTTTAACTAGACGGTCAAATGACTTCTTTTTATTTGGTGATTTAAACACTGGAATTGTTTTTCAAACAATATTGCTGGTAATGAGCTTTATAGCCGTATCCTTCAATCAAACTACTACATTTATTACTTAAATACATTGACTCGCTTTGGACAAAATATTAATCCAGTACAGCCGTCTACAGTAGACATCCTTTTAACTAACTCTTGTCTTCCTTTTTCAACCTTGGAAACACATCCAAATATGTTGCAGTCGGACCATGTACCACTATTTTGCGTCATTTATGGAGAGGTACAGAATAGCATTTTGATGCTACCCTTGTATAATCGAGCCGATTGGTCATCAATAAAAAACTTCGTGGAAAGTGAAATAATATTACAAGAGATTGATCAAAATATTACAAACAAAGGTAATCTAGATTTAGCATTAAGTAAACTAATATCCATTGTAAAAAAGCTACTAATAAAATACCAGTTGGTCATAGAAACCCCTTCCAACGTGAAATTTCAGAAATTAGTAAAATGCTTATTTCTCAGAGAAACAAATATAGACGTAAATTGCAAAGATGTAGGGATATTAATTTAAAAAAAATTAAACTGTATCTTGAAGCAGCTAAATAGGCTTATTGACTTTCACCTAAAAAAAGACAGAAATGATTCTTGGTCGAAATTCAAATCAAATCTGCCTACCGGCTCTAATGCAATAGCATTTGCCAGTTCACATACCATTACTTTTAACAATCCATCACCAATGGAATCGGTTGTATCAAGATACATTAATGACCTTAATCACACTCTTACCGATGATACAAGATTGAACTTACAAATTTGTCTGAAGTCAAATCGTGTGTCCATTTGTTAAAAAATATTAGATGGGATTAGGAGCATAGTACTTAAAAAGATGCCCGATTACTTTTTTGAAATCTTAAGTAAACTATTTAACTTTTGTTTAAGCAATGGGTACTTCCCACTCGTTTTTAAAATGGCTAAGGTAATTCCAATCCACAAATCTGGAAAGAATCCTAAATTACCCTCCAGCCATAGGCCGATTAGTATTCTAACCCTATTAGATAAGGTATTCGAGAAAATTATTCACACCAGAATTTTAGATTTTTCGAATTGCAATAATATCACAAATCAAGAACAATTTGGTTTTCGAGAAGAGCACTCCGCTGTACATCAACTTAAAAGAGTTGTAAACTTTCTTGAATATAATAAAAGTAATCGAAAAAGTACTGGAGTCGTGCCTTATACCCCTTAATTAGCCGAAGATCTAAACTTAATATAAAGAACAAGGTACATATTTACAAAATGTGTATTCGACCGATTATGACCTATGGTTATCAAATCTGGTCCAAAAAGGCTGCTAAAACGCATACAAAAAATTGCAAATCATTGAAAATAATACAAAATGTACATTTTAGATATCCATCTTATCTTCCACATAGAAACTTTAACTTTAAAATGTTTAATTCATTGACAAGGGAACTGACGCTGTCATTTAATGAAAAATGCAGAAGGTCAAATTTTGAAATAATAAGAAATTTGCTGAACAACCACTGAGGGTCTTTTGTTTAAAAAACACATTTCAGTGATTGTTTTAAAATCTCTTATGACTTCTAAGTTGATACGAAGTTTTTTATGAACAACTTTTACTTTTCGATTTGCAAGAATCTCAAACTGGTAATATTAAAAAAATAAATAAATATTAATTAAAGAAAACTAAAGTTAAATCTCCGCATACAATTGAACAGCTTAAGCTGCTTTTTTATTTTAACAATGTTTCCTAAATAAAAATTAATAATTATTAACAAAAATGTTTGTTTTATTTTAAATAAAAAATGTATAGGCTGAAAATATTTTATTTTTTATTGTAATTTGAAGTTATCTACGGGTGACGACAGGGTGGGTGCTTTAGCGAGGCGTTGCTACAAAATTAAATCTGGCAACCTTTTTTGCTTGTATTTGTTTTTGTTGTACAAAAATAGATAGAACTAAATAGTTGCCATTCATTGTTGCTACAAGGCGCTTTAGTGCGCCCACTCTGACATTGTTTGCTGCATTACACATATTTGGTCAATATTGGGTACCTATATTTGGAAAACGACATCGATCAGAGTAGTAAAATTTTGCAAGAGCAACTTTGACATCCAAATGAACATTTAGGCAAGAAATAGGTGCATTAATAATAGTGGGCGTGGCACCTGCCATATGAATTAAATACTAAAATTTGGGGTGGCGAAGCACACCGGGTATTAGCTAGTTGACTATAAAATCAACATTTTTAACCGATTTTTATGGTTTATGGCTTTTTTTATTTTTAAGATAAGTAGCTCTCGGAAAAAAGTTTAAAATGTTGAATATTTGCTTTATATTTTTTTTAATTCCATTTTTTAATTAAAAAATATTACAGATTTTGCACGACAAAATTTTTTCTCCATTAATTTCTGAATAATTCCAACACGATAAGAGATAGAGAAAAATTCTATTCGAATAAAAAAAAAATTTTTGTTACACATCTTCTGGTGTTCTACTTTTGAAAACCGGTTGACTGGTTCTCGAGTTAGGATGAAATATGGGGAAAAAATTTGCCAAGCCCATAAAAAAATCCCGATCTCATTAAAAACAAGTAACAGTGCTATATTCGGCCGTGCCGAATCTTATATACCCTTCACAACGTGTAGTCATGCAATAACAATTGTTTGTATCACCATTCATCCCATATAAAATACGTGCATACGTACACGTTAGAATAAATGTGGCCTCGAATCCCAGCTGAGCCAAAAAAAATTTATTTTATTTAATATATTATTTATATTTTATTATTTTTTTTTTAAATTTTTTTAAAAAATTTTTTTTTAATTTTTTTTTTAATTTTTTTTTAATTTTTTTTTTGTAGTTTTTTTTATTATTTTTTTCTTATTTTTAATATTTTTTTTTTTTGTAATTTTTTTTTGTTTGGTATGTTTTTCACATGTATGTATATATGTATGTTGTTGTTGTAATTGTGAAAAAAACGAGGTGGTCGCGGTTTTTTGCTCATATCTCAGAAAGTTATGGGGCGATTGTGCTGAATTTCAATAGCGATTCATTCCTGGATATTTCCAAGAGATTGATACCATATACAGATCTGAGGAACATATAGTTGCTTCTAAAAGTTGATTTCAACCAACACACGGACAGACGGGCAGACGGACAGACGGTCAGGGCTTAATCGACTCCTCTATTCATAAGCTTTCAGAAAATATATACTTTATGGGGTCGGAAATGAAAATTGTAGAAATTACAAACGGAATGACAAAGCTATATATACCCTTGTGCACCACAGGTGAAGGGTATAAAAACCGACAACGAATTTGAGTTCAGCGCATCAAAATCCACATAGCTTTATTTAATGGAGGATTTTTCTGCTAAAGGAGCTAATACACGGCATGTTTTTTACATCTTACTTGTCAAATTCTCCACTGCTAATACAAACATGTCGTGTGTTACCTTTAAAACATTACTTCTGTAAAAAAAAACATGTGTTGAGGCATCTGACAAAATTTTAATTAGAGTGCGCTCTATTTTCTTCTGTCAAAACATGTGACATCAGCAGTTGGCAGAAATCTCTGCTGCTCCAAAGCAGTCAGCGTAAAAGTACAATTTTGACAGACATGTAGATTTACATATGTCTCACAAATTTTAAAGTCAGATGTAAAAAAACATGCCGTGTATTATGTCCTTAAGCAGTGTTATATACCATCTGTACAATGGGAAGTCACATGTGAAATACGTCTCGTCTGAAGATTCATTAAGATCTACGAAAATTTGCTGTGTCGTTTTTTTTTTTTTTTTTTCCTTTTTTAATTTTCGTTTTACTAAATAATCTACCTAATCTAAGTAATTTTGGTCGTCCATAATTTTAGGAGTAGACCTCGGATCAAAAACACTAATTTTAAGAATCCACACGCAAAGAAACACCATGGTTACGACATGATCACTAGGGTCATATTATAGTTTCTATAATAATATTTGGTTGTCGAAAACAAGTAACAGTTATTTTTGTTTCATTTCATCATATATTTTGTCACGATAATCAAGCATTTGTTTGAATTGTATCATTAAATGTTTACTTTTCGTAAAAATTTCAAAATGGTTATCATTTCAAAATAGTATGATATAAAAAAATTAATGCGACAGAAATAACATTATATTCAAAAGCATTACAAGCTACAAAAAATCATTAAATAATAGGTAAGACAACAGTATGATTACAAATTAATCAAGCTCTGATTTTTTATTAACGATAATTTGATTTCAACTGTTCTTCTTCTTGTTGAAATTTTTTTTATTATTTTAAAAGTTTGAAATGTCAAAAAAATGAACAAAAATTTTGAAAAATTTAAGGAAATTTAAAAATATACGAGAAAATGTAAAAAATATTGGCAAAAAAATTGCAATTAAATTGGTAAGTACAATCAACATGTGTATGTTACAGCAAAAGACAATAATTTGCCGTAAAAAAGCAAAGATTGTCGATTTCAATTGTAATCATATATATGATTATTGAATGATACTTTAATATAACATAATAATGATAACTGGTAACCATTATTATTTTTAACCATAATCATACAATTCAATCATAGTATGATGCTTTTCGATTATGGTTACCACAACCATGTTTTTTCTTTGCGTGCATGTTTACAAACGTAACAATACAAAGAGTACAATAAAAATGCGAAAAGGGTTTTTTGTGTATCCAATATCATTTTAATTCTCAACTAAAATCAATAATCCTTTATTTCACAATTTTAGCTTCATAAACGTAAAAAATACAAAAAGTCCCATTAAAATTCAGAAGAGTACCTTTTTGGTCGCCCATAACATTTTCAGTCTCACCTTGTATCTTCATAAACGTAGAAAATACAAAATTCAAAGAAGTACCTTTTTTGTCGACCATAACATTTTTAGTCTCACCATGTATAAATTGTCACTAATTTCAAAATTCTAGCTTCGAAAACGTAGTAAATACAAAAAGTACCACAAAAATTAATATATGTACCTTTTTTGTCGACCATAACATTCTTAGTTTCATTATGTATCAATAGTCACTAATTTCAAAATTCTAGTTTCGAAAAGTAGAAAATACAAAAAGTACCATAAAAATTCAAAAAAGTACCTTTTTGGTCGCCCATAACATTTTTAACCTCACCTGGAATCAACAGTCCTTGATTGTACAATCCTACCTTCATAAACGTAGAATATACAAAAAGTGCTATAAAATTTAAAAAAGTACCTTTTTGGTTATCCATAACATTTTTAGTCTTAATAGTCCTTTATTTTACAATTCTACCTTCATAAACGTAGAATATACAAAAAGTACCATAGCATGCATCCAAGTTTTAAATGTTTAAATATCTATGTAACAAAATATTTTAATAGACATGATTTAAAGTCAGTAAATCTACTTTTTTGTGCATAAAAGTAATTATGTTCTAAAAAGTGCCAAACTGGTGGAATCCCAATTAAAAATTTTGTGAAAATTGGCCGTCTAATTAGGAATTACATACATTTTCCGGAATTTTCCACTTTTTGGTACCTTTTTGTCCCCAGAAAAGTTTCCAAAAATTTCACCTAAATAATTGTCGATATTCCTATTAATATTTTTTCGCGGATTACTTAAAACAGTTAACATTTTTTTCCTATCTTTATGCGTTTGGAAGTTACATAGGGTACCAAAAAAGTACCAAATTATAGTTTTTACCCGTTTTTTCCCCTTAGGGGTTGAAAATTCAAAAAAAGACCAGACACCTGTCAGCTTATTTTTATGCAAATTACAATACTTTTTCAGTTTAATTTGTATCAAGTTTAGTTTAGCAGATATAAGAATAACGATTTTACCCGTTTTTACCCTTTTTTACCCTTTTTTACCCCCTTAAAGTACGAATTTCCAAATACCCCTTCTTAGTGGAGCTATACCTCGAAAGAGGAACCGATTGTCCAAATTTCATGTCTCTAGCTCTTTGCGTTTGGGCTGTGCGATGATCAGTCAGTCAGTCAGTCACGTTACTCTTTTATATATGTAGATGATTGAATTTTTCTGTGTGCAGCGTAGTATATTTTGTTATAATTTAATAAAAACCACAGTTGCATCACGAAGTAGTATTAGATTTTAAGTAGATTTTGCAAAAATCTAGTGGTGAAGTAGATTTCGTTTTGTATTGGAAATCTGGTAGAAAATAACCAGATTTCGTTCAAAATACCGAAGGTACTAGATTTCGCTCAGGTGTAAATGTAGTATGATGTACGAGATGTACAGTGGGTTATTCCTTTATTTATAATTAATCACAGATATTATTGAGCCGATAAATTAAAAAACGAAATTTAAATTAGTCGAACTAAGCAAATGCTAAAATATTAAGAAAAACTTAGCAAATTTATTTTACCAAAAATTTTAAATCCACAAAAATTTAGTAGTTGGAATAAAACCAAAATAAAAGAAGTAGGAGTACTATATTCTTACAATGAAACATTAAGAATTTCTACATTAGAAATGATACTACTGACTCTTTTTTCAAGAATGTTGTATTCTTTCGGAATCTAAAGAGTATAATTTAGTACGTGAGGTAGTTTAAAAATAGTATAAGTTTTGTGTGGGCATGCCACTCCTAATATAGTAATAAATATTATAATCTCCAAAATTTCATTAACAGTAAACTATGTATGTGAGAAGTGGGCGTTAAAGTAGGGATGTCAAAGTAGTCTCTGCTAATAAATTCAACTTAAATATTTCCACATATATTTATTTATTCTTCCAAAATCATTGTCAATAAATAAATTAAAATTTTAAATTAAGCGTTATATGGGAAGTGGGCGCTAAAGAATTGATTTAGTTGAAAAAGTGCTCGAGAAATGGATTCATCGAATTCGTTCCTGCAGAAGAAGTCGTGGAGGCCATTTGAATTACGTTTTATTTAGAACTTAATTGTGTCAATTGTACTTTAGATTAAATAAAAAACTTTTAAATTTCCCTACAAAAATGTTAATTTTTGAGGAAATAAAAAAGTAAAGACAGAGACATTAGTGTTTATTTGCCTATTTCTTAGCATGTTATAAAGCGATTGAGTTGATTTTCAATAGGAATCTATTCCTTAAATTTTCCAAGAATTTAATATTACAAACAGGGCTGTGAAACAGATGAGAGCTTTTTTTAAGTTTATTTCAACCAACATACGGAGGAACGGATTCGCTTAGTCGGCTCGGCTATTCATAAGTTTTCAGAATAAATAAACTTTATGGTCGCAAATTAATAGTGTTAAAATTACAATTGAAATGGAACCACATGTCAAGGTTATACCCCTGAAAATAGAAAATGCTCTGTTTTAAGATTTTTTTAAAGGTAACTTTACATTATAGGCGTTTAATAACATTGTTTTAATGCACCCATACAAAAGCGTTGCTAAAACTACTCAGAAAGTTATTTTGCCTTTTAAGTTACAAACTAAATACTTTTAAAAATTATAATAGTACTTACTTTGTGCAGCATCTTGTTTGGCCAATTTTTTACTATTGCCTACTCCACGCGCAACAATTTTATTTGAGCTAACTTCCATTAAAAATTGTCGTCTTCGAGCATTTTCTTTCCCATATTCACTTATCAGTCTAAAGGTAGGCTTCTTCTCTTTTTTACTCTGATGCCATTCATACAATGTAATAATAGGATTTGTAGCATCTGTCTTAATAACGACTTTTTTATTTTTATTCAAACAGTGTTTAGTATCTTCCTTAGAATCAGCTAAATTAATACTTTTAGAAATCTCACATTCGCCCTTATTATGAGCTTTTGTTAATTTGTCTCTGCCTAAAGGGGATTGAGAAGATGTTAAAGGTGGTAATTTCTTTAATTCTTCAAGCATTTCTAGTGCAGCCTTTTTTTTTGAAAATTTTTTTCCAGTCCCCTCACCTTTTGTGATTATATCACCAACTATGCAAGCGGTGATAAAGGTACGCATATGTGCGGGTCCCTCTTCTCGCAGCACTTTAAAATCAACAGGTAAATTTCTTTTAATTCCAATTTCGAAAACAAGTGATATCGGCGATTTATTACCAATGTTATTAAAACTTTCGTTATGGATTTCGATCTGGTTACTTATTATTTGCTGTTTTAGAACTTGCAGTGCATTAGAAGCGGCATTGTGTTTAGCTTGTTGTAGTGTCCTGCCAACACCTACAAATTTATTTGTTCCAACAATAAGTGTAATTTTGCATGGACATGTTGGAATACTAGAAGAAACTAAAGAATTTATGTTATGTGCATGGCTGAAAGAGCATTTGAATTGCGAAAATCGATTTTGGCATTTAGACAAAAACTGCCGATTTTGGTTAACGATTTCAATGCTTTCATCGTTGTTTGTTAAATTTTGCGCGAAGGTTCCTACAATATTATTTACAGTGGCTACAGACTGTTGTACTATGCTGTTTGGAGCAAATAATTGAGATGATGTTTTTAAGCTCCTTTTCGATATTTCATTTTTCATAAAACTGTTTTCATTTATAGGCATTTCTCTGGGATCAAAAATATAATAGGTTTGTTGACCAAGTTTCATAGCCAACGCATTTAATTCAACTGTGGGAGTAATATTTGATTTTGATTTATTATTATTATCATTACGACGATTTATTTTTGGCGTAGGATGCTTATATTTTGTTTTTTCAATAGCTTCTTTTGCTGCTAAATGCTGTGCCATTTTAATTTTAAATCCTTCTGCAATATACTCTTCGTCTCCTAATTTCAGGGTCACTGTAAAACGTTTGGAATGTGCGGGTCCATTTTCACTAGTAAGGCGGTACTGGAATGGTATCTAAAAATAAATTTACATTTTATTTGTTTAACCAAACATTCAAATTAAAGTAAAACCTAAAGTACACGAAATGTAAAAAACCACACGCTCATGTGGCTTTTATGTAATTTTAAAGTTATAATTTAGTGATATTAGCTACATATATGCCAGCCAGCACTTTTAGGTACACTCGCATACAATACACTTTAATTTCGTATGTCATCTGGCATGTCCATATGTATATTTAACATGCCGTGTACTATACAGCTATATGATAATTTGCAGTATATTTCTAAGTGCATGTAACTGTTAAAAAATATGTAAAAATTAGAATTTTTGGTTAGTATTGAGTAAATAACCAATTACAGTAAAGGCAACACTCATGTCCCTTCACTGTAGCAAATCAAATTTAGAAAATTGTGTGGAAACTCCCTTTTACAACTCTGATAAGTTTGTGAACCGATTTGATTAATAAAACAAGTAAGAGTGTTATATTCGGTCGTGCCGAATCTAATTATACCCTTTACAACGTATAGTCTTGTAATATCAATTGTTTGTATCACCGTTCATCTCATATGAAATACGTAGATACATATAAAAAACATACATATATAAAAACATCCCATTGTAAAATTTTAAATTGAGTTTACGTATGTATGCTTAAAAAAAATATATATATACATATAAAAAAAAGAAAGAAATAATAGAAATATGCATAATATATAATAAAAAAAAAAAAACAAAAAATTTTGTTTGGCTCAAAAAAAAGAAAGAAATAATAAAAATTTACATAATATATAATAAAAAAAAAAAAAAAATTTTTTTTGGCTCAGCTGGGATTCGATGCCACATTTACTCTAACCAGTATACCACGTATGTTGCTGTGAAAAAAAAAGAAGCGGTCGTGGTTTTTTGCTCATATCTCAGAAAGTTATAGGGCGATTGTGCGATTAATTTCCGGATATTTCCAAAAGAAAGATATCATATACCGATCTGAGGAACATATTGTTACGTTTATACCTTTTATAAACGTTATTTCCTTTAAACACCTTGAGTTCTTTTATTGCAATCAAAAATACAGTTGAAATTAGTTATAAAGTTAAGAGCACTTAATTTATTTAAATACACTCAGATATTGCTTTTATATCATGCTTTATTGTTATACACCTTTATTGTCAAACTCACTTTAACAAACACTTAACAAGCTCTACTGTTATACTGATCATGTTAGCTGTGTTGTTCGGCTATTTATAGTAACATAGTGGTGTTCCGTAACATTCGACAAAGTTCTCGTATGTACACACTAAAACATTCGAAAACCGTTACATTTAAATTAAGACGTAATGTTAATGCTAAGTAATATGCAGAAATAATAATAATGCGTAAAAGTATGCTGCACATAATAACTCCCATTATGTTCGAACAACCAGCGAAATAAACTAATACAAATAAAACTACAGTAACTTAAAATACTACAACTAAAATAAATTATAATGTAAATTAAGCTATTGAAAAATAAATCTGTAACACTACCGCCCGCTTAAGCCTGTTCGTCCCGAATAGGCACAAATTCACTTTTTCCGTACTTAGCGAGGCGCTCGAGATGAACCACTTTCATCTTTGACCTTGGGCTCTTGTATTTCTGGATTCTATACACCACATCATTTATTCTTTTTATTACCTTATACGGGCCATCCCAATGAGTTTGCATTTTAGGAGACAGTCGTTTTTTCCGTTTTCCACGAACGAATTCATGAATTTCGTCGAGATCTTTTTGTCCCCTTAAAGTGTCTTCTTCGTGCTCATCTATTGTCGAGGGAATAATACCGAATTCAAGATCACCCGGCAGTTTCAAACATAATTTTTGCAGGTGTTCGGGAGGTAGAGTCATGAACGGCTGACCTGTATGCCAATAGATATTTTGGTATGTCCTCATCCCAGTCCCTTTGGTGTGCACTGACCACTTTTCTTAAGTGTTTCTCCAACGTGCGGTTAAATCTCTCCACCATGCCGTCAGATTGTGGATGAAGTGGCGTAGTCCTCGTTTTTCGGATACCGTATAGTTCGCACATTTCCTGGAATATCGCAGATTCAAAATTTCTTCCCTGATCAGAATGTAGCTCAAGCGGAACTCCATAGCGGCACACCCAGTTGTTCACAAATGCGTTTACGACAGTTTTAGCTTCTTGGTTTGTTATTGCGTATACCTCTGGCCATTTGCTAAAATAGTCGATTACAACTAGATCGTAACGGTTTCCAGCCTCACTGACAGGAAAAAAGCCTGCTATATCCATCGCTATTCGCTCAAAAGGAGCACCTGAATTGTACTGCTGCAGCGCTTCTCGACTCCTTCTTACTGGGCCCTTGGCTGCGAAACATTGTGCGCAATTTGCTATCCAATCAGCTACAGATTGTTGGCATCCAACCCAATAGAAACGTTGCTTTATCTTTTCTACGGTCTTTGTTGCACCAAGATGACCACCGCTTGAACCATTATGAAACTCCTTCAATACCTCGTTGACTTTAGAGGATGGCACCACAATCAGATTTGTTGTCGATTTACCATTAGTACTTTCCCATTTGCGATAAAGGCATACGTTAATAACCTGCAGACTATTCCATACACAGCGGCTTCGGCTGACTGTTTCGTTAAGTTAGATATAAGGACGATTGTAGTATCGTAAGAATCATAGCGATAAGACGATTGTAGTATCGTAAGAATCATAGCGATAAGACGATTGTAATATTGTAAGAAGTGTAGAACTAAGAAGATTGTAATATTACAAGTATTTATTAAATTTTAATGTGAACCATTTTTTATTTTGGCTTAAGTTCATTTGTTTCTTTATTTAATTTTATAATTCAAATTAAATTAAATTGTAACCATTTTAGGAATATTCTTTCTAAAAATTATTTCCGATATTAGCCGAGTGGAATGCATTTTCGAAATCAGCTACGATTTCATCATCAGCACTCTTTATCGGTATACTACTATGTAACTTAAAATTCCTATTTATGTTACAATTGAATGAAATTTGAATTAGTGAATCTTAGTATTAATTTTCATATTTTGTTGAATATTTTATTTCACCTATCAAATGACAATTCATAATTCAACATTTTCATATTCTTCTATATTCGTAATACATTTTCGTTATGCTTTCAATATCCATCCTTTGGCTGGAATTATTGAAAACAAGGTTGTATTTACATTTTCATTTATATAAGTCCATCTAGGTGATAGACACTGAACAATGAATTCTTGAATGTCATTAACACCGTGCCATGTGTGTTATAATTATATATTTATATTTTATTCGAACTTTTTTCTATATATTAAATTTTAATGTGAACCATTTTTTATTTTGGCTTAAGTTCATTTGTTTCTTTATTTAATTTTATAATTCAAATTAAATTAAATTGTAACCATTTTAGGAATATTTTTTCTAAAAATTATTTCCGATATTAGCCGAGTGGAATGCATTTTCGAAATCAGCTACGATTTCATCATCAGCACTCTTTATCGGTATACTACTATGTAACTTAAAATTCCTATTTATGTTACAATTGAATGAAATTTGAATTAGTGAATCTTAGTATTAATTTTCATATTTTGTTGAATATTTAATTTCACCTATCAAATGACAGTTCATAATTCAACATGTTCATATTCTTCTATATTCGTAATACATTTTCGTTATGCTTTCAATATCCATCCTTTGGCTGGAATTATTGAAAACAAGGTTGTATTTACATTTTCATTTATATAAGTCCATCTAGGTGATAGACACTGAACAATGAATTCTTGAATGTCATTAACACCGTGCCATGTGTGTTATAATTATATATTTATATTTTATTCGAACTTTTTTCTATATATTAAATTTTAATGTGAACCATTTTTTATTTTGGCTTAAGTTCATTTGTTTCTTTATTTAATTTTATAATTCAAATTAAATTAAATTGTAACCATTTTAGGAATATTTTTTCTAAAAATTATTTCCGATATTAGCCGAGTGGAATGCATTTTCGAAATCAGCTACGATTTCATCATCAGCACTCTTTATCGGTATACTACTATGTAACTTAAAATTCCTATTTATGTTACAATTGAATGAAATTTGAATTAGTGAATCTTAGTATTAATTTTCATATTTTGTAGAATATTTTATTTCACCTATCAAATGACAATTCATAATTCAACATGTTCATATTCTTCTATATTCGTAATACATTTTCGTTATGCTTTCAATATCCATCCTTTGGCTGGAATTATTGAAAACAAGGTTGTATTTACATTTTCATTTATATAAGTCCATCTAGGTGATAGACACTGAACAATGAATTCTTGAATGTCATTAACACCGTGCCATGTGTGTTATAATTATATATTTATATTTTATTCGAACTTTTTTCTATATATTAAATTTTAATGTGAACCATTTTTTATTTTGGCTTAAGTTCATTTGTTTCTTTATTTAATTTTATAATTCAAATTAAATTAAATTGTAACCATTTTAGGAATATTTTTTCTAAAAATTATTTCCGATATTAGCCGAGTGGAATGCATTTTCGAAATCAGCTACGATTTCATCATCAGCACTCTTTATCGGTATACTACTATGTAACTTAAAATTCCTATTTATGTTACAATTGAATGAAATTTGAATTAGTGAATCTTAGTATTAATTTTCATATTTTGTTGAATATTTTATTTCACCTATTATTAATACTAAGATTCACTAATTCAAATTTCATTCAATTGTAACATAAATAGGAATTTTAAGTTACATAGTAGTATACCGATAAAGAGTGCTGATGATGAAATCGTAGCTGATTTCGAAAATGCATTCCACTCGGCTAATATCGGAAATAATTTTTAGAAAAAATATTCCTAAAATGGTTACAATTTAATTTAATTTGAATTATTAAATTAAATAAAGAAACAAATGAACTTAAGCCAAAATAAAAAATGGTTCACATTAAAATTTAATATATAGAAAAAAGTTCGAATAAAATATAAATATATAATTATAACACACATGGCACGGTGTTAATGACATTCAAGAATTCATTGTTCAGTGTCTATCACCTAGATGGACTTATATAAATGAAAATGTAAATACAACCTTGTTTTCAATAATTCCAGCCAAAGGATGGATATTGAAAGCATAACGAAAATGTATTACGAATATAGAAGAATATGAACATGTTGAATTATGAATTGTCATTTGATAGGTGAAATTAAATATTCAACAAAATATGAAAATTAATACTAAGATTCACTAATTCAAATTTCATTCAATTGTAACATAAATAGGAATTTTAAGTTACATAGTAGTATACCGATAAAGAGTGCTGATGATGACATCGTAGCTGATTTCGAAAATGCATTCCACTCGGCTAATATCGGAAATAATTTTTAGAAAAAATATTCCTAAAATGGTTACAATTTAATTTAATTTGAATTATAAAATTAAATAAAGAAACAAATGAACTTAAGCCAAAATAAAAAATGGTTCACATTAAAATTTAATATATAGAAAAAAGTTCGAATAAAATATAAATATATAATTACAAGTATTTACTATAACCACATCACCGATACTGTCCACCGAGTGAGTTCGCCACTTCACCGTTACCGATCTTATTCATCGCGCGACTTACGAATCATCACCGTCACCGATCGAGTTCGCCACTTCACCGTTACCGATCTTGTTCATCGGGCGACTCATGAATCATCACCGTTACTGATCCTGTTCGCCGATACTGATCTCATTCACCGAACGATTCTAGCTGCTACCAATCCAGCCCACCCAACAACACCCGACATATCACCATTACCGCCTATAATTCGTTGTATTTAATATTTTGTTATAAATCGAAACGTATAAATAAAGTGAATTCTATTGTCAACCCCGAATAAGGGTAAATAATTGATCTTTCATTATACTTAAGGTTTTTGGACCCGTAAGTTGGCCCTGGACACGACTGAACCACCTCAGCCTTTGACAAAACCACGTTACAACGGTCTTCGGGAGAGTGCATCTGCATTTCCATGTTTAGTGCCCTTTCTGTGCTCAATACTGAAATCGTAGCTCTGGAGACGTTCAATCCAACGGGCTAGCTGTCCTTTCGGTTGTGTAAATTGTAGCAACCATCTGAGTGCAGAGTGATCGGTTCTTAGTTCGAAGTGTTGTCTATACAGATATTTGTGGTAAAGCTTCACACACTCCACAACTGCCAGAATTTCTTCCAGGCTTCGAGGGTGTCCGACTGTAGTAGCCTATGACTGTACCCTTGACAAACTGCGAAAGAACACCACCTATCCCGTAGCCACTCGCATCGCTATCCAATACAAATTTCTCTCCAACGATAGGATATGCCAAAACTGGTGCTACGCATAACAACTCCTTGAGCTTCTGGAATGCTTGTTCTTGTGTTTCAGCCCAAAGGAATGGTCGTGACTTCTTGGTGAGCTCATATAGACTGGCAGCGACACTGGCAAAATTCGGCACAAATCGCCTGTAGTAGGTACAGAGGCCTAGAAAACTACGTAACTAATGAAGATTTTTCGGGCGAGGCCAGTCCTTCACAGCTTGAACTTTATCTTAGTCAGTTGATATATCATCCTCTGCTACTCGATGCCCCAAGTATTTAACCTCTTTCTGGAACAATGCACACTTCTTCGCGCTTAGTTTAAGTCCAGCCACTGATATTCGTTTAAGAACTTCTTCTAGATTTTTCAGGTGATCGTCAAAACGTTTACCCATGACAATTATGTCATCAAGATACACCAGGCGCGTTCCATTAATCGCTCGAATGTGGCTGCAGCGTTGCATAGTCCAAATGGCATCACGTTAAACTGCCATAGCCCGTAACTTGCACTAAAAGCTGTTTTCTAATTATCTCAATCAGATATTTATACTTGCCAATAACCACTTTGCAGGTCCAATGTAGAGAACCATTTTGTGCCAGCTAGCGTGTCCAGAGTGTCATCTATCCTTGGTAGTGGATAACTGTCCTTCTAAGTGACGTCATTCAGTTTTCTATAATCGACGCAAAATCTTGGGCTGCCATCTTTCTTTTTAACTAAAACTACCGGTGAGCTCCAAGGACTTGAAGAAGGTTCTATTACTCCATTCCGCTCCATTTCATTGACAAGTTCTTTGACTTCATTACGTTTCGCAAGAGAACACTTCTAGGAGCTTGTTTTATAGGCCTTGCATCGTCGGTATTTATCTGATGTTCCACAAGTAATATTCTACCTTGATGTTCACCTTTCAGAGCGAAGATGGATGCATGTTTTCTGAGTAGCTGTTTTACTTTATTTCTATCGGGCGGCGACAATCCTTTAACCTACTTCTCTACGTATTCTGCTAGCGTCTCTTGCTCTTTGTTTGACATACTGACAGGAACCGATTTCATTTCGCAATTAATTATTGCCTCAGGTTTAGAACATTGACTTAATTCTGATTTTGGTTTGACGACTTTTTCACAGGCGGAAAGGTTAAGCACTCTTACAGGGACTCTTCCGTCATTGCTGGTTTTGACAAGGGCTTTTGCTGTTATTAAGTCACTTTTTATATCTGTTTGTTCTACCACCCACAACTGGTCGTTAACACAATCTCCCTTTATACGCGCCCATACTACACTTTCTGACTGTGGTGGTATTTTCTCATATTCTGTAGCAACTAGTTTCCTTAAATGCACCTTATTTTCATAACCAACATCAAGGGGTATTTCAACATCAAATCATTACCTTCTACCCCATGTGCAGATTAATGCCATGACTAATCATAAAATCTGCACCGATGATTACTTCGTCCACAATGTCGGCAACGATGAATACATGATTGACAGTTATGTTGGCAATATTTACTTTTACATTTATTTTACCATAGACAGTAGCAGGCTCCCCAATAGCTGTTCGCAGACTTACGCCACATAACGGTTCGATTGTTTTCTTTACTAAATCGGGCCTGATAATAGACTGCGATGCTCCTGTGTCTATAGTAAAAATATGCCTTCGACCATTGATATACCCACAAGCAGTAAGGTTGCTATTTTTCTGCTGCATAACTGATATGGAGATTGTGGGGCCCTCGGTTATGGGAGCTAGCTCTTCCCCAGTAGTGCTAGCTCGTTTTAGTTTAACGGTGACTCATTTGATGATTTCGTGTTTGCCCGTTTGCTGTTTCTAGGTGGCGAAACAGATCTAGCCCTCTTCCTTGGTGCTTTACAATTTCGCTGAAAATGTCCACTTTTACCACAATTATAGTATTTGGCTCTGGCTTTACCTTGCTTCTCCTCTAACGCCTGCATAATTGCATTTTTAATTTCGGTGACTATATCTCCGTCTTTTTCTGCGGTAATTTCGAGATTTCTCACCTTATATATTTGCAGCTTAGAGAGTAATTTCGCGGTCTCCTGTGTCAGAGCGTATGATACGGTTTCTGCAAACGTTGATTTATGCGCGTGCTTTATTTCAGGATCACGTATTCCATTTACAAACGTTTCAATTTTAAACTGATCCAAAAATGGGTATTTTCACCTGGATATGTCAGCTGCACCAAACGCTCGATCTCCGTTGCGAAATCTTGTAATGACTCGTTAGCTTTTTGTGCTCTGCCTCGTAATTCAATTCGGTATATATCTCGTTTGTGCTCGCCGCCATACTTACGTTGTAGTGCAACCATTATGTCATCGTAGTTTTCTCTGCAGCCAATAGGTATACTTTCTAGAACTTATGCTGCGTTGCCTTTGAGTACCAAAATCAACTCTATAGCCTTTTCTTCATTGTTCCACATATTTCTATTGGCAACTGTCTTAAACTGAAATTTAAAAACATTAAATGGTGCACTGCCGTCAAAAGTAGATGCCTTTATTCTACTCGAGATTTCTGGAATTATTCGCACTGGTCCCTCATGACATTGAAGATCAATAATTTTTGTTTCTTATTTTTAAATTTTTCGTCTTGTAATTGCAATTTGCTATTGAAGTCATTTGCTTGTGCAACTATGCCATCTTCCAGGTAAGTTAGTTTTTTATCAATTTTATTTACTTCTTTTTCAATGCCATCTACTCTGCTGTTCACAGCTTCAGAAATTTCCTGAAGTTTCTCGTTCGTAACTCTAGAACATTCTTGAAATCTCAACTCCATTATTTTATTTTATTCTCTAACTTCAGCTAATAATTTTTCATTATTAGCTGTAGAAGTTTCTTGAACTTCAACTTTAACTTCAGCTAATAATTTTTCATATTAGCTCTAGAATTTTCTTGAACTTCTGCTTTAACCTGAGCTAATAATTTTTCGTTACTAGCTCTAGAATTTTCTTGAGCTTCTTGGAATTTAATTTCTGTCTTTTCCATCATAGCAGCAAGCATCGTACCATGTTGTTTGTGGTTGCAAGAGTGAAAACTTCCATTTCTTCTTTTTCGTCAAACTCGTAACCTTCAATGTCAATATTACGCCGCTTAAATTCATCTAGAAGTCTCTTCTACAATTCTACTTTATTACCTGTTGTCGGCAATGCCAGCTTACTCAATTCTTTCTTGAGTTGTTCAACTTTAAGCTCCTCAAAATTCATGTCTGCTTTTTTTTTTAAATGCAATCCCAGTTGTTACGTTTATACCTTTTATAAACGTTGGCTTGTTTCTCTTAAATACACCCTGAGTTCTTTTATTGCAATAAAAAACAGTTGAAATTAGTTATAAAATTAAGAGGACTTTATTTAAATACACTCAGATATTGTTTTTATATCACTTTACTTATTGTTATACACCTTTACTGTCAAACTCACTTTGACACACACTTAACAAGCTCTACTGTTATACTGATCATGTCAGCTGTGTTGTTCGGCTATTTATAGTAACATAGTGGTGTTCCGTAACATTCGACAAAGTTCTCGTATGTACACACTAGAACTTTCGAAAACCGTTACATTTAAATTAACACGTAATGTTAATGTTAAGTAATGTACAGGAATAATAAAAGTGCCTAAAAGTATGCTGCACATAATAACTCACATCATGTTCGAACAACCAGCGAAATAAACTAATACAAATAAAACTACAGTAACTTAAACTACTACAACTAAAATAAATTATAACGTAAATTAAGCTATTTAAAAATAAATCTGTAACAATATAGTGTTGGAATACCAACTCTAATTTTGTGAATTCAGTGGCAACTCATACATTATGCAACTCTGTAATTTATCTTTTGATCTTTTCCCTTATTATTTATTTTACTCACTCGTAATTTACTCTTTGTTGAATAAAGTCATTGAAATACTGAATCGGTTCGTGTGTGTTTTATTTAACTGCGTAATTACAATTTCTACTGCGTATTTTTCAACAGGTTATGGGCCCAGGCTCCTTTAATTGCGCGTCGCAAAAGTTAACTCGGAAATAAAAAATAAAGACACTGTGTGTGTAATTAAGAGTGATAGAAATATAAAGTGAAACTGTGTGAAATATAAAAGGAAAATTTAATAATGAATTTTTTGCAAATTGATAAATTGGATGATTCCAATTATGTGACCTGGTGCATTCAAATGAGAAGTTTATTGGTGCATTCAGATTTGTGGTCGGTTACTTGCGGAAGGGAGCAGAAGCCCGCATCCACAAGTGTTGAAGCTGCAACATTTGATAGCCGAAGTGAGAAAGCATTGGCATCAATTTTACTTTGTGTAAAACCCACGCAGCTTAATCATCTTAAAAACTGCACAACAGCGACGCAGGCGTGGAAAAAATTAGAAGAAATCCACCAACCAAAAGGTCCGGCAAGAAAAATAATGTTATTTAAGAAATTGCTATATATGAAGATGGCCGATGGTAATAAAATAACAAATCATGTAAATGAATTTGTGGATACAGTAGAAAGACTGGCAGAAGTAGGTATTGCCTTGCCTGATGAGATGCTGGTAATTTTAGTACTGTCCAGTTTGCCTAAAAGTTATGAAAACTTTGTAGTGGCGATTGAGGCGAGAGACAGTCTACCCTTATTTAGTTTTCTAAAAGTTAAGTTATTAGAAGAAGGTGCAAGACAAAGCGAGAAAGAAAACACGGAAAACAGCGCCAATGAAGCAGAAACACTCATGCAGACAAAAATGGACAAAAAATATCACAAAAAGAACAACTTCAATCGGTTTCAAAATAGCAAAAGCAATGGACAAAATAACAGAAAGTGTTATAATTGTGGGCAGCCGGGACATTTTGCAGCAAAGTGTAAGCAAAAACGAAAAGATGAAAATAATTCTTGTTTTATGACGCAGTTACTTACAATGAACAACAACAACAATGCGCACATTGATAATTGGTGCGTCGACAGCGGCGCCACTAGCCATTTCTGCTGTGTGCGAGAATTATTTGCGTCGTACGAAGAACATGTAGAAAAAATTGTGTTACCGAATAATATGTGTGCAAAAGCAATCGGTCGCGGAGATGTTAATATTCGTGGTACAAAAGTAACATTAAAAAATGTATTGCATGTAAAAGAAATTCCTAATAATTTTATTTCGGTAAGCAAAGCAACTAGAGCGGGAATGTGTGTGATTTTTAAAGACAATGTTGTGAAAATAATAGACAAAGACAAGAAGTGTATTTTGCGTGCGTTTGAAAAAAATGGATTGTTTATTTATAAAAACGAGCAAAGCAAATCAAATAAATGTAACAGTGTAACAAAAGTTAATGAACAGGCAGTACAATGGCATAATAGATTTGGACATGTGAACTTTAACTGTTTAAAGAAAATGATTAATGAGAACAAGATACGAGGTATTAAAATGAAAAATATGCCAAGTTCTATAGAATGTGTTACATGTGCAAAAAGTAAAATTTGTGAAAAACCTTTCAAAATGTCGGAAAATCGTTCTAAAGATCTATTGCAAATCATTCACAGTGACGTGTGCGGTCCGGTTAATAAAACTTCTTTCGGCGGTTCGGTTTATTTTGTAACTTTTATAGATGATTTCTCAAGATATATCGCAGTATATTTTTTGAAATCAAAGGACAAAGTATTTAAAGCATTCCAAGATTATAAAAGTGAAGTCGAAAAACAAACCGGCAAAAAGATAAAGTTTTTAAGATCGGATAACGGCGGCGAATATGTGAACAAAGACTTTGAGAACTTTTTACGTGTACACGGTATAAAAAGACAGTTAACAGTGCCACATACGCCCCAACAAAACGGTGTCGCGGAGAGGGCTAATCGTACGTTAGTTGAGATGGCCAGAGCAATGCTAATTCATTCTGGTTTAAGTGAATATTTTTGGGCTGAAGCGGTAAGAACTGCAGTGTATATTCGAAATCGTACAACAACGAGAATTATACGTGATAAAACACCATTTGAAATGTGGAACGGATATAAACCAGCCGTAGGTCATATGAAAATATTTGGGGCCAAGGCGATTGCGCTTGATAAAACATTCTCAAGAAAATTCTCGTCAAAAGGTTCCGAATATATCATGATCGGATATAGTGAAGAAAGTAAAGCATATAGATTATACAGTCCTACTACTCGTAAAGTAATTGTCGCAAGAGACGTGATATTTTTTGAGGGGACATTTAATAATTTCGAATCTAGTGATGGTAATGATGCTGTACTTAGATTTTATCCCAATTCTAATAATGAACAATCTATGGTCGAAGAAACCGTAGAATGTGAAGGAGAAATACTTTCCGAAAACCAGATACCAGTTACAGAACAACCAGAAAGCGATGCAGAAGGCACTATTCAAGAAGGAGTAATAAGCAACCCAGAAGTCAAAATTGGACCAGGTAGACCCAAAATAATTCGCGATGGCTCAAGAGGACGTCCTAGAAAGGTATTTAATGAACTGCATGCTTTGGGTAAGTGTCAAATTAAAACCCCAGAAAATATTGATGATGCTTTAAATGGTCCATATGCTGAGGAATGGTTAAAGTCAATGAAAATAGAATATGACTCCCTTATAGAGAATAATACATGGGAACTCACTAATTTACCTCAGGGCCAAGTAGCGATAGGGTGCAAGTGGGTATACGCTATAAAAAGAGACAAAGATGGTGGTATTCGAAAATTAAAATCACGACTTGTAGCAAAAGGGTGCAGCCAACGTTATGGTGTCAACTATTATAAAACTTTCTCTCCAGTAGTGCGTTACGCTAATATAAGATTAGTTATTGCTTTAGCGGTTGAACATAACATTTATCTTCATCAAATGGATGTGGCCTCTGCATACCTTAATGGTGATTTGCATGAAACAGTTTTCATGAAGCAACCACAATGTTTTGAAAACAGAAAATATCCTGATAAAGTATTAAAGCTTAAAAAGTCACTTTATGGTTTGAAGCAAAGTGGACGTGAGTGGAATTGCAAATTAAACAAAGTTCTGAAGAAACTTGGTTTTAGTCCCTGTGTAAGCGATCCATGTATTTACACAAAGAAAGAAAACGATGTCTACAGTATAATAGTTGTGTACGTGGATGACTTAATCGTCGGAAGTTCATCTTTATCTAGCCTTGATAAATTAAAGAAATCTATAGCAGCCGAATTTGAAGTCGTAGATGCTGGTGAGCTGTCATTTTTTCTCGGGATGGAGTTTAGTCGAGAAGATAAACTTGGTGCAATTACAATATCCCAAAAACAGTATATTTTGGATGTACTTGAAAAATATGGTATGCTTGATTGTAAGGATGTCGCTACACCATTAGAGCCAAGATATCAAGTGAACTGCAACAGTGATAAATGTAGAAAAGTAGATCCAACTAAATATCAGTCGGCTATAGGTATCTTAATGTATTTGGCGTTATCTACTAGACCAGATATCATGTTATCAGTGTCAAAATTGGCGCAAAGGAATTGTGACCCACACTCTGAACATGAAGCAGCATATAAGCACATATTTAGGTACTTGAAAAAGACAGCTGATTATAAACTACATTATAAGAAAACTGGGAAACCCATCGAATGTTATGTAGATGCAGATTGGGCTGGAGATGCCAGTGACAGAAAGTCATTTTCTGGCTACGTTTTTCAAGCAGCAGATTGCGTTTTTGCTTGGAGCTCAAGGAAACAGAATATGGTTTCACTCAGTAGCACGGAGGCTGAATATGTCGCGATATCATCAGCAGCAACGGAGGTTGTTTATGTCAAAAAACTTTTAGCCGAATTAAAATTTCCACAAAATGGCCCAATGAAAATCTACAATGATAACCAAAGCGCACAGTGTTTAGTAAGAAACCCAACTTATCACGCTAGAAGTAAGCATATTGATATTAAATACCATCATGTCCGGGATATGTATTCCAAAGGCGAAGTTAATATCAGTTATATGCCAACAGATGATATGATGTCCGATATTCTTACTAAAAATCTATGTAAAATGAAACATCATAAATTTACGCAATGTATGGGTTTACATTAGAATAATTTTAGCTAATAATGTATTGAATTTAAAATTGTGTTGAGAAGGAGTGTTGGAATACCAACTCTAATTTTGTGAATTCAGTGGCAACTCATACATTATGCAACTCTGTAATTTATCTTTTGATCTTTTCCCTTATTATTTATTTTACTCACTCGTAATTTACTCTTTGTTGAATAAAGTCATTGAAATACTGAATCGGTTCGTGTGTGTTTTATTTAACTGCGTAATTACAATTTCTACTGCGTATTTTTCAACATATAGTTGCTTCTAAAAGTTGATTTCAACCAACACACGGGCAGACGGTCAGGGCTTAATCGACTCCTCTATTCATAAGCTTTCAGAAAATATATACTTTATGGGGTCGGAAATGAAAATTGTAGAAATTACAAACGGAATGACAAAGCTATATATACCCTTGTGCACCACAGATGAAGGGTATAATAAATTGCTTCAATAGGTAAAATTAAATTAACACATTTCTGCCTATACTTCGTAAGCATTAAGCATTCCTTTCATTGTCATTTTAAAGCATTAACATTGCGATACACAATTGTTTAGTACAATTCTAATATTTAATACTTTCAATATTCAACTTAATGCTGCAAAATCAGAACATGGTCTAAATTTGTTTTTTAGACTGCTTCTGTTTTTTCGCTGCATAACGCGTGCTAGTAACATAACGATAGCTGAAAAGCAGAACCACGTAACTAGCAAAAAATGCAAAATTGACATACAATAAAAATAAGAAAAGAAAATCGAAAGCACGTAACTACAAATGGAAGTACTACATAAACTAAAAGCACGTAACTACATAATTATTGCTTGGAAATTTTAATTGACCTATATTTATTTTTATTTAATAATTATAATTAATTTTAATCCTGTTTTCATTGATTTTACCTTGAAGAAATACATAACATTTATTTAAAAATAGTTTTTCTTTATATATATAAGTGTGTATCTATTAACATTATTTAAAAGCGGCAAAATAAGTTCGAAAATAACAACAGTGCAATATTCGACCGTGCCGAATCAAATAATACCCTTCACCATCCTGTACATAGGTATAATCCAACATCGAAGCTTAACCTATATTTCATGTTATATGCCATTTTTCCTTATTATTTCCGACGCCATCTTTGATTTTGAATTTTTACATAGTTAACTGTATTCTAATAGTTAAGTCCTTTAATTTGATACCCATATTGATGGGGTTTAAAAAAATTTGATCCGCCATTTTGTTTCAGACGCCATCTTGGATTTTACATTTTTTAATCATTTACTGTATTCTACTGGTCAAGGCCTTTTATTTGATACCAATATTGAGGGTGTTCACGAAGTTACATTTTAAAATACCAGATTTGGCCCATATATAATTTATTGTCCGCCATTTTGTAGTGGCAGACAACATGAATTTTAATTCTTTTATATTGCGCTAGTCAAGTCCTTTCAGATAATACCAATATTAGCTCTCTCGGTTGTCTAGAAGCTGAAAAAATTGATTTTAGCTTGTAAATTTTTGGAATATATTTAAAAAAAATTTTTTGCCTGTAACTTTACCGATTAGATTCCGATTTATCCAAAATTTTTCACGAATATCTCTAGAGGCATATTATATCTACAAATAGTAGCAAAGGTACCTATAAATTATTCTACGGCTAAAAAATTTTTATTTTTTGTGGCAAAAATAGGGAAAAAACAGAGGCTGTCGTGTTTATTTCCTTATATCTCAGAAATTTATGGGCGATTGTGCTAAATTGTGAAGGGTATAAAAACAATAATGGAAAAAGTGGAAATTTCTGTAATCAATGCCAAAAACTAAAAATTTGAGATAGAAAAACAAAAATAAACGTAAGTATGTATGTCAAGAAGTATCAGGGAATATCAAATGGGAATATACAAAATATATCAGCAAGGCAGATGAAAAAATCATGTACTTCAAAATTTTGTGAGAAAAGTTCTGCTTGGCACAGATGTTTTTTTTAAGAAAGTGAAGCGAATGGAAAATGTACTAGACTTAACAAAAGTATTCATCAAATGTCAAATGCAATGCAAAATCGTATTACTTGGTATAAGGTAAAATCCTAAAGCAAGTATGCAGTAAAATGTTTCCTTTCACTTCAGGAGTTTCTGAAAATAATGAAAAAATATGGACAGAACATCAAGACATTTCTAAGGTAGTGAATAAAGTTATGAGAAGGTATACGATTCAGTTTATAAAATTATTGACGAAAATCTACAAAAAAATTTTGAGACGAATGTTTCTCCTGCAGAATATGTTACGTGGTTTTGCATTTTAGCTGACGATATACAAAGTATATATATTTATATTTATATGTTTACACATTCGCTACATTTTAAAATATTTCAGAATTTGAATTTTGGGACAAAAATATATTGTAGTATATATATATGTCGCAGTGTATGCATAGCATAGTTTATAAATATATGTTGCTGTGTCTGCATATTGTAAAATAAATATAAATATACATATGTCGCGGTGTGTGTGTATTATGCTAGGCGCACAATTGGGACGAACGACGAATTTTTCGTCGCGACTATTCGTCAACAAAAATAAAACACATTTGTGTATATGAGAATGCATACAATTGTGGCTTCAGTCGAAGTTCGCTATACTCGGCGAACTCTGCATTAGATTTATTTCTATTTCTTACGCCGGCGAACGCAGAACAAACTGATACAAGGTGACTATTTTTTTTTAAACTTGGGTTTACTTCTCAACTTTTTAAGAAAATGAGGTTAGTTTTTACTTTAATAATTGTTTTATTTTTTATTTTAAAGCGTTTAAAATAAGTATAAAAAAGTTAAGTACAAAAATTTGTTTTTATTTGTGTTTTTGCAAATGTTTAAGTTTATTAAGTAATCTTTTTTTCATATGGTCACACATGTTATACACAAACAAAATTTTTATTATTGTTTAATGCTCGTACCCACGAAATTCTTTGCAAACGTTTGCTTATACGTAAACAAGTTTTTATTATTACAGAAATTATATTTATTGTTTTGTTGAGTTTCACAAAAAATTAAATTTTTCGATTATTTTTGTTTTTTTCTTTGCACTACACAATCGACTGTAAGCAAAATAACAATGTAAGCAATAATTACACTGTGCAAGAAATTTACACTTTTTTTTCGTGACAAGCCTGGCGTTTTAACATAATTCGGGTACGCTGAATTCAGTGGTGCATGCGGTTTTTTAAGATTGGCTCTGGTTTTTGAGATATACCGTTATTTCGAAAATGGATGAGGTTGCACAACATATGTTCGCGTAACTAAAAAACGCTTTAGCTTATTGAAAAAACTTAAAAAACCGAAATTCCACAAAAAAATTTCCTTTAAGAAAATTAAAACTTCTTTCTAATATCCGCAGTCGTTTTAGAAACTTATTTAAAAAAAAAAATTTCGAAATTTTTGTTTTTTAAAAATTCATAAAAAATCAAAAAAATGCAGCTAGGCTTCTAATTTTTTGCAGACATATAAAAAATGAAGCTGATAATAAAACAAGCCATAAATCTTTAAAATCTGTTAGCAACTTTTGATTATATTCACAAAAGTCGACAAATTTTAGTTAATTTAAGAATTTCATAAAACGCAATATTTGTATGGGAAGCCCCCTAAGAAGTGAAGTAACCGATTAAAAAATTCTTAGAATTAAGAAATAAAGTCATAAATGCTTACATCTTTGTATTTTATTGTGCTTACAAAACCACACAAATCGGTCTTTTATTGTGCAGTCAAAACCGCACTAATGGGTCTTGTAAAAAACTTACTTATTATTACTAATATACATAAATACAATCAATTCCTTAATAATTGCATTTAAACTTTAACCAAACACCGAAGTATAAAAAGATGAACCGTTTTTTTTTTTTCTCTCCTGAAAAATTTTATTTTTTAAGATACGAGGTTGAAGAATTAAGGCATCGATATTCTATTGTTATACCTGGAATAGGTAGAAATATTATTCGTCCTGGTTTTTTTTTACAAAACATGGTCATGAAGGTCTGGACAGGTACTTTGATTAAAACAATTACAGGATAAATAAGAGTTCCTCAACCCCTTCACTGTCATATGGAAAGTGCTTGCGAAATTGATTAGTGAAGTTTAAAGCCTTTGACAGTCTCGCATCCAATCAGTTATATTGAAATATCTAAGATGGAGGCGTGTAAAAAGTTTAATTACTTTTGTTATGTGTGTGGAAAATATAAAAACATGCCAAGTCGCCGTAAAATCACTACTAAAACAAGTACCTTGTATGAATCATATTTTTCTTTAAGTGTTATATATGGTAAGAGTTGGACACCATCAATAGTGTGTACACACTGCATTTACCATTTAAATAAGTGGGGGGAAAATGGAGACGCCATGGCATTTGGTGTTCCAATGATTTGGAGAGATCCCACAGTTCATGTTGAAGATGAGTGTTATGCGTGCATAAATTATACAGCGGATATGAACAGAAGAAAAATGACATATATCTTATACTGAAACAGCATATGCTCGATTTCCGCTGCCACATTCTGATGAAATTCCTGTTCCGGATAGCCATATACCAACAGAAGATATTCCCTCAATACTTCATTCTGTTGAAGCGGGTGGACCAGCTACTTCAATGTATCAACCGTCATGCATCACGGTTCCATGCAGTCACAATGAAATCTTGCAATACCGTCTGGATATAATGGTACGGCGTCTAAAATTATCTCAAATTCAGAGCATTCTCTTGACAAAAGAGTTAAAACGAGCTAATATTTTAGCAGCAGGTGTACAAATATACGGGGCTATCAATCGCCATAGACGATTTACGACTTTTTTTAAATCTATTGAGATAAAATTTATCGCGTATTTTACTGACATCCGCGGCTTGGTTTTAACAATGCAAAATGAATATAATCCTGGAGATTGGCGCTTATTCATTGATTCTTCCAAAAGTAGCTTAAAAGCAGTTTTGCTACATGCCACTAATTTAAAAAGTCCTATTCCGATAGCACTAAGCACAAATATTAAAGAGACATACGCATCAATGAAAAAAATAATGCAGTTAATTAAATATAAAGACCACAAGTGAAAAATATGCGCAGATTTAAAAGTGGATTTTTAAGAGGCATGCAATTGGGCTATACTAAAAATATGTGCTTCATATGCTTATGAAATACGAGTTTCGATGGCGGCCAGTAAAATACACGGGATTGGGCTTTACGTGAGGAAAGCAGATTGCATAGAAACAATGTTATTGAATTACCACTTGTGCCGATGGAAAAGATTTTGCTTCCTCCACTCCACATCAAACTGGGTATTGTAAAAAATTTTTTAAAAGCATTGAGTCCAGATGGTGTTGCTTTTACCGAATTGCACCGAATTTTCCTACGATTAAGCGGCATGAAAGTAAAATAAGGTATGAACTCTAACTACTTTATTAAATTAGATTTATATTTCATATCATAATGTTTTTATTTTACAGGAACTCTTAATGGACCGGACGTTCGTCGTCTTATGAAGGACCATGAATTTGAGGTTGCATTGAATGATATCGAGATATTGGCCTGGAATTGTGTGAAATCAGTAATAGACAAGTAAGAGCACTATATTCGGCTGTGCCGAATCTTTTATACCCACCACCAATTTTGTGTACATTTAAAGCACAATATTTATTATTTTGTTAATCATTATGGAATAATCTCTTTATAATAAAATATGTATCACTTTCTTTGTAGAGGGTGGTTAAATTTTAAAGGCGCATGTTGAAGGTGAACTACAGCTCGTCTTTAAATTTGTTTTCTGCATTTCATTTGACATTTCTCAGTCTCAAACTTACTCAATTTGATCCGTGGAGAGATACGCAAATGAGCAACGCTTTAAAGATATTCAGCTTTTTTATAAAAATGGGCGTTCAAATCAAAATGCATTTTGTGCACTAAGAGATTCTTTTGGTTATCATAATCGTTCAAATTCGTCCACAATTGGGAAAATCTTAAAATATATTTAAATTTCTGAAAACAGGTCTGAATAAAATGTTAGAAAATCTGTAAATGCCTTCTTAGTTGAATGGGAACCACTGCTGGTTTTTGCGATAGTGTGGCAAAAGAGCAGTCAACCTTGCCTCATCATCATGCCCAACAATTGAGCATCAACATTGTCATTGAAAATTTGGACCATCAGATAGAGGAGTGGCGCCAAGAATGGGGGTGCCATTTGGCCGATATTTTGTTAAATACATAATTGAACCATACAAATATTATCATTATCAAAAGAAATGATAATAATTTCTTAAATAATTTGTGTTTTATTTAAAATCAACATCGGCCCTTAAAATTTAACCACCCTTAATAACTTCGATATGATAGTAAAATAAGTAAATTTGGTCTTTAAGTGAAAGTGGGTGTTAAACTAGGCGTGTCAATAAAGTTTCTGCTCATAAGCACAACTTAGATATTTCAATATAGTCCTTTATTTTCCCAAAAACTTTGTCAATAGAGAAATTACATGAATTTAAGATAAACCGTTATATGGGAGGTAGGCGTTAAAGTGGGCGTGTCACCTAAACTTTTTGGCACAACAATTACATTGATTAGAAGGATATACGTAGCAAATTTGATCATCATACCTCTAATTTTGTCGGTTTTATGAGCTTTTAAATTTCATTAACGGTAGGTAGTGGGCGTTATAGTAGGCGTGTCAATGTTGATTTTGCGAATGAGTACAGCTTAGGTGTTTCAATATAGCCCTTTATTATTCCAAAATCTTTACTTATAGAGAAAGTATATGATATTTAGGTAAAACGTTATATGGAAGGTGGGCGTAAAAGTGGGCGTGGCACCTTAATTTTCTGGCACAGTAATTGTGTTGCCTAGGGGGATATACGTAGCAAATTTTATCGTCATACCTCTAATTTTGGCGGTTTTATGAGCTTTTGAATTTCATTAACGGTAGATAACGTGAAAAGTGGGCGTTGTAGTAGGCGTGTCAAAGTTATTTTTGCGAATGAGTACAACTTAGGTGTTTCAATATAGCCCTTTATTATTCCAAAATCTTTATTAATAGAGAATTTATATGAATTTTAGATAAAACGTTATATGGGAGGTGGGCGTAAAAGTGGGCGCGGCACCTTAATTTTCTGGCACGTTAATGACATTGCCTAGTGGAATATACGTAGCAAATTTTATCATCATACCTCTAATTTTGGCGGTTTTATGAGCTTTTAAATTTCATTAACGGTAGATAACGTGAAAAGTGGGCGTTATAGTAGGCGTGTCAAAGTTATTTTTGGGAATGAGTACAACTTAGGTGTTTCAATATAGCCCTTTATTATTCCAAAATCTTTATTAATAGAGAAATTATATGAATTTTAGTTAAAACGTTATATGGGAGGTGGGCGTAAAAGTAGGCGTGGCACATTGATTTTCCGTTACAGAAAAGCGTCTCACCAAAAAACGAAGTGTGCAAAATTTCAGAGTCGTACATCCAATTTTGTGCCTTTTATGACGTTTTTGTTTTTAAATATACCGAAAAATACAATCACCAGCCGAGTCTGATGAACATGGAGAGAGATTTTACCAAGTAACAGCCAGGCTCGAACACTGGTATAGCGGCAAACAACTTGATTCACTATTAGGGGATATTTGTTGTAATCTGCAGGAGGAAGAAGAATAAATTTCTAAATAAAAACTTAACAACAAAAATTTTTTAGTTTGGTTATTATAAAAAATTACATCTTTTCTGAAAAAAAGTTGTAGATAGATTTTAATCACTAATAGCTTATTTTGTTTGGAAATTTGCTTTTAATACGCGTAGAACCGTAGCCTTAAATTTTGCACCTGCGGCGCCTGAGATACCCATAGACGGGCCAACGCAACTTTATTTTTCATTCCCATCATTTGTTTATAAGGCCTAGGATTAACTCCTAGGGGGATAAAATGTTTGACCGACCTCCAATGTTTTTTGTTCTTAACATTTTCTCAAATTATACTTTCCCTTTATCACCATCCCTTAGGGGGTTTCGTTTTATGAAATTCTTAAATTAACTAAAATTTGTCGACTTTTGTGATTAGAATCAAAAGTCGCTAACAGATTTTAAAGATTTATGGCTTGTTTTGTTATTAGCTTCGTTTTTTATTAGAAGCCTAGCTGCATTTTTGGATTTTTTATGAATTTTTAACAAACAAAAATTTCGAAATTTTGATAAAAAAATTAATTTTTTTTTCAAAAAAAATTATAGTTCTAAAACGACTGCGGATATTAGAAAGAAGTTTTACTTTTCTTAAAGGAAATTTTATTGCGGAATTTCAGTTTTTTAAGTTTTTTCAATAAGCTAAAGCCTTTTTGAGTTACGCGAACATATGTTGTGCAACCTCCTCCATTTTCGAAATAACGGTATATCTCGAAAACCAGAGTCAATCTTAAAAAACCGTGGGCACCACTAGATTCAGCGTACCCGAGTTATGTTAAAACGCCAGGTGCCCGGCTTGTCTGTTTTTTCAACTAGCATAGTGTTATGTATAAAACTCAATGAATTTTTGGCAAAGAATCAATTCTTACTTGACAGTAAAACAGAGCGTTCTATCCGCACTAGCAAGAACAAAAAATAAAATAATTGTTTTATTTAAAATATTTCAATATATCGTGTAAGTTAGAGATCCTCTAATTGATTAAACTAAAAAAATATACCTTAATCACTGCGCCAGATTATAACAATTTATCAATTCACAATTTTTATTTAATATTAGATTCAACTTTATTTATCTACAATTTTTATTTAATATTATATTTAACTATATTTATTTGGTTGTTGGGTTTAAGCTGGTTTATATGCATTTCACTGGTGCTTATGCCAGATCATCAGTAAACCTTTACCCAAATTCTTGAAAAAGTTTAAAATTTTTATAAGTTATATTTTTAAATTCTCATTAACAAAATGAGAATTCAAAAATAAAACAAAAAACCATAAAAAACTTTTTCAAAAACCCAACCAACAATTTCCCTAATCCTGAATTTATTTTATTTTTCTAATCCCTTTAACATTTGGCTAACCGTTGGTTAACACGAAATGTTTATAAGGGCAAACGAAAAATAAAATCTTCTATAAGTTAATTTACTAAATTTTTTGGGATATTCTCCCATAATTTTTCAATTATATTTATTTGGTTGTTGGGTTTAAGCTGGTTTATATGCATTTCACTGGTGCTTATGCCAGATCATCAGTAAACCTTTACCCAAATTCTTGAAAAAGTTTAAAATTTTTATAAGTTATATTTTTAAATTCTCATTAACAAAATGAGAATTCAAAAATAAAACAAAAAACCATAAAAAACTTTTTCAAAAACCCAACCAACAATTTCCCTAATCCTGAATTTATTTTATTTTTCTAATCCCTTTAACATTTGGCTAACCGTTGGTTAACACGAAATGTTTATAAGGGCAAACGAAAAATAAAATCTTCTATAAGTTAATTTACTAAATTTTTTTTGGGATATTCTCCCATAATTTTTCAATTATATTTATTTGGTTGTTGGGTTTAAGCTGGTTTATATGCATTTCACTGGTGCTTATGCCAGATCATCAGTAAGTATAAGTATAAGGGCATTTATATAAACATTTCGTGTTAACCAACGGTTAGCCAAATGTTAAAGGGATTAGAAAAATAAAATAAATTCAGGATTATGGAAATTGTTGGTTGGGTTTTTGAAAAAGTTTTTTATGGTTTTTTGTTTTATTTTTGAATTCTCATTTTGTTAATGAGAATTTAAAAATATAACTTATAAAAATTTTAAACTTTTTCAAGAATTTGGGTAAAGGTTTACTGATGATCTGGCATAAGCACCAGTGAAATGCATATAAACCAGCTTAAACCCAACAACCAAATAAATATAATTGAAAAATTATGGGAGAATATCCCAAAAAAATTTAGTAAATTAACTTATAGAAGATTTAATTTTTCGTTTGCCCTTATAAACATTTCGTGTTAACCAACGGTTAGCCAAATGTTAAAGGGATTAGAAAAATAAAATAAATTCAGGATTATGGAAATTGTTGGTTGGGTTTTTGAAAAAGTTTTTTATGGTTTTTTGTTTTATTTTTGAATTCTCATTTTGTTAATGAGAATTTAAAAATATAACTTATAAAAATTTTAAACTTTTTCAAGAATTTGGGTAAAGGTTTACTGATGATCTGGCATAAGCACCAGTGAAATGCATATAAACCAGCTTAAACCCAACAACCAAATAAATATAATTGAAAAATTATGGGAGAATATCCCAAAAAATTTAGTAAATTAACTTATAGAAGATTTTATTTTTCGTTTGCCCTTATAAACATTTCGTGTTAACCAACGGTTAGCCAAATGTTAAAGGGATTAGAAAAATAAAATAAATTCAGGATTAGGGAAATTGTTGGTTGGGTTTTTGAAAAAGTTTTTTATGGTTTTTTGTTTTATTTTTGAATTCTCATTTTGTTAATGAGAATTTAAAAATATAACTTATAAAAATTTTAAACTTTTTCAAGAATTTGGGTAAAGGTTTACTGATGATCTGGCATAAGCACCAGTGAAATACATATAAACCAGCTTAAACCCAACAACCAAATAAATATAATTGAAAAATTATGGGAGAATATCCCAAAAAATTTAGTAAATTAACTTATAGAAGATTTTATTTTTCGTTTGCCCTTATAAACATTTCGTGTTAACCAACGGTTAGCCAAATGTTAAAGGGATTAGAAAAATAAAATAAATTCAGGATTAGGGAAATTGTTGGTTGGGTTTTTGAAAAAGTTTTTTATGGTTTTTTGTTTTATTTTTGAATTCTCATTTTGTTAATGAGAATTTAAAAATATAACTTATAAAAATTTTAAACTTTTTCAAGAATTTGGGTAAAGGTTTACTGATGATCTGGCATAAGCACCAGTGAAATGCATATAAACCAGCTTAAACCCAACAACCAAATAAATATAATTGAAAAATTATGGGAGAATATCTCAAAAAATTTAGTAAATTAACTTATAGAAGATTTTATTTTTCGTTTGCCCTTATAAACATTTCGTGTTAACCAACGGTTAGCCAAATGTTAAAGGGATTAGAAAAATAAAATAAATTCAGGATTAGGGAAATTGTTGGTTGGGTTTTTGAAAAAGTTTTTTATGGTTTTTTGTTTTATTTTTGAATTCTCATTTTGTTAATGAGAATTTAAAAATATAACTTATAAAAATTTTAAACTTTTTCAAGAATTTGGGTAAAGGTTTACTGATGATCTGGCATAAGCACCAGTGAAATGCATATAAACCAGCTTAAACCCAACAACCAAATAAATATAATTGAAAAATTATGGGAGAATATCCCAAAAAATTTAGTAAATTAACTTATAGAAGATTTTATTTTTCGTTTGCCCTTATAAACATTTCGTGTTAACCAACGGTTAGCCAAATGTTAAAGGGATTAGAAAAATAAAATAAATTCAGGATTAGGGAAATTGTTGGTTGGGTTTTTGAAAAAGTTTTTTATGGTTTTTTGTTTTATTTTTGAATTCTCATTTTGTTAATGAGAATTTAAAAATATAACTTATAAAAATTTTAAACTTTTTCAAGAATTTGGGTAAAGGTTTACTGATGATCTGGCATAAGCACCAGTGAAATGCATATAAACCAGCTTAAATCCAACAACCAAATAAATATAATTGAAAAATTATGGGAGAATATCCCAAAAAATTTAGTAAATTAACTTATAGAAGATTTTATTTTTTGTTTGCCCTTATAAACATTTCGTGTTAACCAACGGTTAGCCAAATGTTAAAGGGATTAGAAAAATAAAATAAATTCAGGATTAGGGAAATTGTTGGTTGGGTTTTTGAAAAAGTTTTTTATGGTTTTTTGTTTTATTTTTGAATTCTCATTTTGTTAATGAGAATTTAAAAATATAACTTATAAAAATTTTAAACTTTTTCAAGAATTTGGGTAAAGGTTTACTGATGATCTGGCATAAGCACCAGTGAAATGCATATAAACCAGCTTAAACCCAACAACCAAATAAATATAATTGAAAAATTATGGGAGAATATCCCAAAAAATTTAGTAAATTAACTTATAGAAGATTTTATTTTTCGTTTACCCTTATAAACATTTCGTGTTAACCAACGGTTAGCCAAATGTTAAAGGGATTAGAAAAATAAAATAAATTCAGGATTAGGGAAATTGTTGGTTGGGTTTTTGAAAAAGTTTTTTTGTTTTATTTTTGAATTCTCATTTTGTTAATGAGAATTTAAAAATATAACTTATAAAAATTTTAAACTTTTTCAAGAATTTGGGTAAAGGTTTACTGATGATCTGGCATAAGCACCAGTGAAATGCATATAAACCAGCTTAAACCCAACAACCAAATAAATATAATTGAAAAATTATGGGAGAATATCCCAAAAAATTTAGTAAATTATATTATATTTAACTTTATTTAGTTACAATTTGTATTTAATATTATATTCAACAAAATTCAATTACAACTATTCCCGCTTGATGCGTTGCAACTGCATGCGAGAATATTCAAAACACCAACACGCGCTAATATTGAGACGCTGATCCAGCAGAATTAGTTTCCCAGGGAATTAATGTAAGCGAGCAATTTGTAACTAGAACGGATACGCGTGTGAGAATGGTAAATACAAAGAAAAGCTTACGCTGCCAAATTGGTGTTGTTGACAGCGTCTATACTGTTGTTAACTCCTCCTTCCCTTAATGTCTGCGTCGCGCAGATCACATGCGTAGAGGGGAGGGGAGGCCAGCCGTGGGATCTCGATACTAGGCAGATTGGCTTTTACAGTTATTTTATACCACAAAATTCCAATGCAGATGTCCATTGCAATAACCGTACCCATGTTGGTGCCAAATTATAAATTTAATTTCGTTCCGAGGTATTGCAAGTTATCCACGTTGCGTAAACTGAGATTGTGGACCTGATCAATGTCCACTAGTAAGTTTTCGTTAGCCACGCTCGTCAGGACGGGCGGAAGTGGTTACAGCCTCGAGATGGATGCGCTAGAGAATGTTTCATTGTTGATCCATATGCTTTCGTTAGATAATCGTATCAGATAGGTGCCGTTAAGTATCTCCGAATGCCTATGAGTCCTTATGACTCCCTCAAGGTTTGTAAGAAAAACAATATCGGTCGTAATCATTTCCATTAACTGCGCCCCTGTCATCCTGTAGCTGCAATTTGCATTTCTGCCCTTAAGCAGCCGAGGTATGAAAGTTTCTTCAGCTATTTGAGTCAAGGACGATTTTCTGCAAACTGTTACATCGTTTATATTAAGATAAGGGCTCTTCACACCGAAAGTTTCGTTCTGGCTTATTAGGATTTCGTTGAATAGTAAGTCAATTTGTCTACCACCTCTAATGGTTGTCCTGGTAATGAGTCGGTGATACCTCTATACCTTTTTTTCCATTGCTAATTTCGTTCATTTTTTCGATAAGTTCATTTGTCTTCCGACTTCATTTGTTGTATTCAGGAGCTGCGCATTGATTTTGTACCGCTCGTTATTATTGCATATTATAGCGTCTTGGCTTTTTAAGATAGTATTCCAATTTGTGGCGTCTGAATTACCGGCTACACACTTCCAGGCGGAGCCAAGCCAGTCAATTGATCTACGAGCTCTGCTTTGTATGCCTTCCAACTCGATTATTCTTTCGTGATAATTTCCTTGGTTTTGCTGGGCGGCATGAGTTTCTTGACCAGCGTCGTTACGTTATCGGCGATTGTTGAATATTCATCCAAGTTTATAGCGTGAACCTGCTTGAAATTCGCGTGGACAGTCTAAGCATTGCCAGCTCGTATCGTCAATATAGGGACGTCCTAACGATAAATTTGTTCCGCACGTGAAGTGATAGTGCTCATGCAAATGACGGTAAAAATGCCTGTTATATAAAACATTTTTTTTTTCTGTAAATAGTAATATTTTAATTTAGTTTTGTTAATGGTTAGTGTAATTTGGGCAAAGCCGCTTCTCCCTTTTTTTTTTTTTTTATATAATATTTTCTATATGTGTGTGTACCTTATATCGCAATAAAATATTAAGAGTAAAATATGGGTATAAGTTATAAAATAGTAATACATACATATGTATAAATATACTGTAATTTTCCCATTTCTTTTTTATATGTTTTTTTTTTTCTTATTATTATTATTATGATTCTATTCCTTAAATTCTTTGTTCTTTGAAATCCAGTAAAAAAAAATAGAAGTTCTTGGTGTTTGTTTTTTTCTCATTTTTTTTCATAAATTTCGTTTCAAGTTTTTTATGTTGGCTTTGTGGATCCTTTTACCACTTACCGTGCGTATCGTAACCTTATTGTCCTTTTTCACGATTTCTTTCCTATATACTGGTTTATTTTTACCCTTTGTATTCTTTATCCTTACAAAGATTGCATCACCTATTTTTTCCTGATTAGTAGCCTAAGGTCGCTATTTGTTCTTAAGCGCGCCTTAAGCAATATGTTAAAGTCAGATGTTCCGATTCTGTTAAAAATATGTCACGAGGTCTTTTCCCCGTGATTGAATGTATTATGTTATTGTACCTATCTACAGCTACATCAATTCCTGAACGTTTAATTCTGGTTTTCCCGACCTTAGGCATCTATAAATTTCTATAAGAGTTGATGGGCCCGCTCTCGCTTCGCTGTGACGGTGTTAAATAAATTTTTATACCTAATCTTTCAATAAAATCCCTAATAAGTGTGCTTAGAAAACTACTCTCATTATCTATCACCAAAATCTTTGGTGCTGTAATGAAATGTAAAATTTTAACTAGCTTCTCTCTAATGTTCAAGACAGACCTGCCACTAATATGAAACAGCTTGACAAACTTTGAAAACTTATCTAGTACAGACATAAATTTCCGATCCTGAACCTCTATTATATCCATGTGTAGGATTTTATATGGCATTGTTGGAGCGGGTGTTTCCTGAAATTCGGGTTTAGGAGGATTCCTGTCATACTTATTGGCGTTACATATGTCGCAATTCATAACAAATCTTCGGATGAGGCTGTACATGCGAGGAAAGTAATATTTGTCCAGTATCTGTATCCTATTTTCCCTCGCGTTCCTATGCGCCGTATGATGTTCTCTTTGGATTATTTCAAATTGGCGGCCCTCTGTGTTTACGTAGGTTACTACCTTTTACGTGATTCTAATCTTGTACCTGGAAAAATGTTGCAGATACAGGTCTTGCAAAATTGGCAAGTAGCATTCCGGTATTTTTATGCCGTTTATCATGTTGCGATGTAGAACTCCTTTAAGAATATTCTCGGCATCCCACTCAGGTGATGAGAAGTAATGTCGCTGAAAATTTGCGTGCGGTGTCTTCTGTGATTGAAGATCAGGTCCAATCTTAATAAGTATTTGATTGTTAAAAACGTTGATTGGGGCCTCCACATGAGGAATGAGATCTGAAGCATCCTGCGTCGCACTGTGAGAAGTTGAACCAGTCGATGAGATATCATAGTCCCTTCCCTCTGATGCCGTTTCTATAACTGAAATACTGTTTTCTCCCTCTACACTGTTCTAGTGTCTTGGGAATCACACTCGCTGGCTGTTATGGTAGATACATCGCTAATGTAGTTAACACTTTTAATCTGGAGAGAGCATCTGCGACGACGTTTGGTCTACTGGGTTTATAGATCAGCTCGTGATTATACTCCTCTATAAGTGCTTTCCATCGTTTTAGCTTGGCGTTAAAATTACGGTTACCCAATGCGTAGGTAAGCGGCTGATCGGTCGGTATAAATTCTTATCTTCTTTGCGCCGTATAAGTAATTTCTTAAATTGTCCAGTGCCCCCACTATGGCCAACATCTCCTTCTCATTGGTCGCGTAGCCTTCTTCTGTCTTATTAAGTGAGCGTGATATGTAGGCGATTGGTTTGTCCTTACCAATCTCGCCTTGTGAGAGAACAGCACCGATGGCGTAGTTTGAGGCGTCTGTCGTAAGATTAAAGGGCATGTCAAACTCAGGGAATGCAAGTATTTCCGCCGTAGTCAAGAGGGTCCTTAGCTTCAGAAAAGTTAAAAGTGCTTCACCGTGGAGCTTTACTGGCAATTTTTTTCATTGACTAGCCTTTACTTGGGCATTGTCACCCCTCATCAAGTTTGTCAGCGGTTTCGCCACCTTCGCGTAATCTCTGATGAAGCGCCTATAGTATGACGTCATTCCTAAAAATCCTTTGAGCTCCTTGAGATTGGTGGGGGGTAGTAGGAGTAATTTGTCTTTGCTGCGTCCGAATACGATTATATCATCTTTGTAGACGTAGCATTTCTTTCCTATGCATTCTGTTAGGACGTCATCAATCATTCGCTGAAAGATGGCCGGAGCATTTTTTAGCCCGAAAGGTAATCAAAGGAAATCGAATTTCCAATTCATGGTTGAGAATGCTGCATTCGGAATATCCTAAGGTTTCATCGGGACCTGGTGAAACCCTGATGTAAGGCCAATTGTCTTAAAGTACTTGGCGTCGCCCAAGCTCGCTAGAGTGGCATTAATATCCGGTAAGGGGTATGTATCGGTCACAGTGACGGAAGGCGCTTGTAATCGACAACCAACCTATACCGATTTTCACCGTTTAGTTTTGGCATCTTTGGGACAATCCAAATCGGGGAGTTGTCGGGGCTTCTAGAGGGACGTATTATTACCTTGGATAACAGTTCGCCAATTTGCCTTTCTACTTCCCTGGTCTCCAATGGCATGGATTCGCCCAATAAATAATTCAAATTATTAGAGGGTTCTGCCTTGAGAGGTATCCTAATAGTGACCCTAATTAAGACAGCATTCTCTTTCCTATCAACTACCGAACCCAGCTCCTTAAGACTATCGTCGCCTATTATTCCATCATAGGTAGTTAATCCAGGCAAGAGAAAAAATGTGAGAGCATCTAATAACCCATATTTCGCAAAAAATCTACCTACTTTCTTTTCTGTTATCCTAATTTCTCCCCCCACGGTCTTATAGTTTGTGGTGGTTTAGATAAAGTTATACTTCCGGCAGAAAGCTCTATGCTACAAAAATTGTTGTTCGAGCCGGTGTCGATCAAAAATTGAAGGGTCCTATTACCCTTCGCCACATAGTTAATGTAAAGTAGGCTTGAGGGCCTTTCTCCATAAAATTTTGTTCAGTTATTGCGCTATCGAAGTCATAGCATATTTCCTCCCTCTGAAGGCGAGATTCTTCGTGGTCGTAGTTAGTGTCTAAATGGAAAAGACGAGGTGTTTGTCCCTCCTATGAAATTCGGTTGCATTCCTTTTCTCGGCGAATCTCGGACGATTCATGTAGTCCACCTTGCGAGTTTGGACAGAGCGGTCCAACTCCATCGGTTCCGCCTTTACGTGCTGAGACGTGGGGTAAGGTATGGGTTTGTAGTCTGAACTAAAATTGTTATGACGATACCCGCTATCCTTTCGTTGCCAGTTGTGCCGAAAATTCTTTGGTCGGTTGTTATCAAAATGGGGCCTGGGTGGTCTTGGCGCAGCAGTCAGAGTCCGTTGGGTAGGTGCATGCACGGTTACGCGGTTGGCCGTTCTTACATGCAAAATGTTGTTCCTCATGGTGAGGTTTTAAAGCTCCAGGCAGGCTGAATATGCCTCCGGTAGTGTTTTTGGTCGCTGTATAATTACCATTCTTGACAGTTCTGGGTTAAGTCCTCTAATAAATATATCCAGAGCCCTGTTCCTGTGTGTAGTTACCAATGCATTTATTGTCTCCTCGCTTTATGTTTCTGTCTTCAATTTACTAATTATGAGCGACAGCTGATGGTTCACCGTCGCATAGAATTCGTCCACCTGCGACGTGCCTTGCGACAGCTGATTCAATTGATGTTCGAGGGTTTGTACGTCACGCTTGTCGGCGTAGTGAAGAGAAAGAACCTTCTTCACTTCCTTCCAATCTCTATCAAAAATATAAAATGACACTAAAGCCACATCTGCTTCGCCTATTGTCATTTGTCGTATACTCTGTATAATTGACCTGTAAATAGATTTATGTTTGACTATGTCGAAGTCCCTCAAGATCATTTCTACGGAATGAACCCAAGACACATAATGAAGTAGATTCCCATCGAAGGTTTGTAATTCTTTCACACTGTCGGGACCTGCAAGGTTGTACCAGTTTGCCCATGTTTCCTACTTCACCAGCCATCGGCTGTTCAAGCGAATCTAATCTTCTACTCAATTCGTTACTCCCCTCAATCACCATTAACCTATTTTCTTCATTTCCTGCAAAAGCCGGTTAACTGCACCCGTAAGGGTGGTCAAGCACAACTGCATTTGTTCCATCGTAAAAGGATACACTTACCTGTGAGTCGTTAAATACTATTACACTTCACTTCTATTTCTTACACTTCGGATTTTTTATTTATTGTTAATTTTTTTTCTCATTTTTCTATTTTTTTACACACTTTTCGGGCTTTCTTTATCTTGTATGTATTATTATTTCCTTCGTATCTTTTCTTGTATTAGTCTTTTTTGTATTATAATCCTTCTCTTTCGTAATTTAACATATATTCATTCATATACTTTTTAGCTTATTCTTGATTTTTTCCATTAAAATAATACATTTTCATATTCTACGTACAAGGAATTATTTAATAATTTCACTCTCGTGTTCACAATTTTTCTTTTCTTCTGGTATAATTATTTTATACTTTTATTTTATTATTTCTTCTTTTTTCCTTTCTCCTTTTTTAATTTCCTTATATTATATACTTTAACTTCCTTCAACTTCAAATATGTTTCATTTAAAAAATTTATTTTTTTTATCTATTTCAACAAAAACTGTAAGAGTCTTGGTTACTCCGCGTACGCGATCAATTGGAGAATCTTTGATTCCCTCACGAATGATCCGTATTTGTCCTTTTTAGTATTTACTTTGATTTGATGTTTAACTATGTCGTGGACACCTACTGAGGTACGGGTGTCTTCACTTTTGCTCTGATAACCTTATGTGATAATTAATTAGTTGTCACCGGGAGTATCAGGTTGGCAAAGGAGGGGCGTTTCTTTTATTATTTATTTTCTGTGAGGAAGACTTATGGCGAATTTGGATCCCAGAATCTCTTTATCTAAATATAATAAACTTAGCTCATGACACAGATATTTAATTCCATTGTGGTTTCGCAAAAACTAAATGGTGCAATAAATGAAAGTTTTTCTTAAAAATTGTGACATTTGCAAGTGCGTTAAGTCTACAAACAAAATTTTAAGACAACAGATGGGAGATCAAATTGTGACATCGTGTGAAAAAAATTACAGTACCCTTGAAAAAGAAGCCTTGTCTATTGTGTTTTGTGATCCGTAGCTTAAACAGTATTTACTGGGAACTAAGTTCATTTTAAAAACTGATCATCGTTCACTTCTTACCACATTCTCTAGCAACAAAGGTTTGCTAGCTATGGCATCAACGTTACCTGGATTAGATTATTCTACAGAGTTTGTCAAAGGATGTCACAATTAAGCCGATTGCTTTTCAAGAATGCCTCAGAAAGCATTTGAAAGCAAATTTAAAGAAAATTCATATATCAATTTTATTGAAACTGAAAACCAACTTTATATAAATTTGAGAGATATTGTTCGTGAGACTAGGCGAGACCCCATTTTATCTAAAGTTGCAGAATGTGTCTTAAACAGTACCTTACACAAATTGAAAAGTGATGATTTCACGTCGTTTAGAGAAAAGTGTACCCAACTTACGGTTGAGTATAGATGTATCATGTGGGGCTACAGAACAATAATTCGAGAATCAGATCTCAAATTTTAACTGAATTACATTCCTCACACTTGGGAATAGTAAAAAAAGTCCTGGCTACATCCTACTCAGACTGGTGGCTCAGACTTAACAAAGACACATAAAGTTTTATAAAGAACTGCTCGTAGAAGTCTTTCAAACTAAGCAAATAATGACGATCCACTGCAGTACAGGCGAAACTCCAGAAAAAATTATTTTTTGACAGGAAACACAAAACCCGTTGTAGCAACCTCAAACCACCAACAACACAAGAAAATATAATTCATTCCTAATGTAGCAACATCAAAAACCACAAAGGAAGCAGGAATGAATCTCTTCAGTAGGGCCAGAAGGTAATAGTGCGTGACTATCGAAATTCAAATAAGTCTAGTTGGACTCAAGCCACAATTAAACAAAAACTAGGACCTCAATCGTGTGTTTTCGCTCATTACAATCACGTGATGAAACGTCATCTGGGTCAAATCAGAAGTCAAAATATCACACAAAAACAACCAATCAAAACAAATATGCAGATATCATACAACACCAACACGCACACGATGGATGATTTTTCACACAGGAGGAAAAGTAGCACAAAAAAACAAGTAAAAGTGCTATATTCGGCCGTGCCGAATTTTATATACCCTTCACAACGTGTAGTCAGGCAATAACAATTGTTCGTATCACCATTCATCTTATATAAAATACGTATGGCATCGAATCCCAGCTGAGCCAAAATTTTTTTTTTTATTTTTTTTATGTATTATTTATATTTTTATTATTTTTTTATATATTTTTTTCAACCAACACACGGGCAGACGGTCAGGGCTTAATCGACTCCTCTACATGTAATTTATAAGAAATAATGTCATTGCTCAGTTGATGTTGATCTTTCATAAATAAACATAGTCAGTCAAAAAATTGGCAATTATAATAAAAAACAGTGAAAATGACAATAAATTAAATTTTAATATAGAAGATTTAGTTTTAATAAAGGTGGAAAATAGGAAGAAGAATCAAAGCTCATATAAAGGCCCATATACGATAATTAGAATTAAGGGTGTAAATATAATAATAGATTATAATGGTATAAAAAAGAAATTTCACAACAATAACTTAAAACCTTATAATTGTTTATCAAATTAAGTTTAAGAATTATATATAAGTAAGAAAAATCAAAACAAAACTTATTAATAGATAAAATAAGGGTGAGGGTGTACCTGATATGTGTACACTACATACCAAACAAATATATGTAACTAAGCGAGAACGTACCGTCAGGAAATATGTAAAGTGTATTTATAAACAAATGTAAATATCTTTTGATTTCTACACAGGCTGCATTAATCCACTGATTTATGTATATAAGCAACATATGTAGGTCAGTGGGAATCAAATTCATTGAATGCAACTCTTTTCTCTTGCAATCAATAACACTTGTGATTTATTTTTGAAAGACATTATTGTACACGGATGGAAATCATGGTACAATTGTATATTTTATGGTACATTTTTGACCTTGTTGGTACCGTGGTACTACCGCGAGCTACTTAGTACAATTTAAAAATTTGTCCATGTTCTCTTTAATTTTGCTTGTGTGTATTTTATTTTATTCTGTTAGCTTCTCTGTTTTTGTTGCAATGGTGTTGTCAAAGCGAATTCATGTACCAGGTGGTGTTAAGTCTTCAACAACAAAATCTGCCTAGTACTTTATTGCAAACTTCTTTCAGAAATCACCTATTAATTTGGCACCACCTGGTACATGAATTCGCCTTGGCTGTTGTTATATGTATTTTATTTTACTTTTAATTCGTAAGCATGTAAGGTGGACTTTAATAATGAAGTACTATAATGGTTCGATAACTTTACTCCAGCAAAAATTATTTTGGGAGAAAAAAACTCAATAGTACCTCTTTTGGTGAAAATTTTCCACATAAAAAAATACTGAAGCAATAAAAAATCAGTACAGAGCACTAGCCGATGTTATTGAACTTAGATCACAAAAAGATTCAAATATTTTCTATTTTTGGTCTAAAGTATCACAGATAAAAAATGAATTAAATGAGTTCATATTCCCAGAAATTTCAAGAATTGTAAGAAGAATTCTGTCTATTTCACATTCTTCGGCCAACGCGTCGAACGAGATTTTTCTTTCCAAAACCTAATTAAAACAAAGGAAAAAAAATAGACTACACGTTTCTACTCTTTTAAATTTGATGCAAACAAAAGATTTATTGAAGGCAAAAAATTCTTGTTGCTTTAATTTTAAAATAACAGAAAATTTATTATCTAAAAGTATTTAATAAATAAAATTTGTTAATTAACCGATCTCTACGTATGTACCTATGAATGTAACATTTAATATTTTTTATTGTATACTGGACTTTTATACAAATTTTTGGCAAGCTTCTGTTTTTTTTATTGTATACTTCTGAACTTTTATAAACATTTTTCTTACGTTTATGTTTTTATTAATAAATATTAAAAAAATGGTACCGTCATGGCCTAAAAAGTACATTTTGTTTTCATACTTGTTACAAAATCATAAAAGCCATTTTCCTTCCCTGTCACTGTATCACAGTATTAAGCTGAATTCATTGTTATTTAAAGAAGTGAAAGCAATAATCATAGTACGCAAGAAATTATGTTTGCGAATACAATTTCATTTTTTTTCTCTCGTTTTTTGAATTATGCTCTAATTTAAACAAGATAAAAGTTGCGAGACAAATTCTATTTAGGATTTTGATATAAAATTCACAATTTAGATGGAATGTGACTCTAAAATTCCATATTTAGATACATTAGTGAAGGGGTAATAATTTGTTAATAGATTGGTACCAGAAACCTACTTCATCTGGAAGAATCATAAATTATTATTCAAAACACCCAAAGGGAATTGTTATTAATATGGCAAAGAATTTAATTGAGAGGGTTTTAAAGATTTCATAAAAGGAACACTGCTCAGCAGCAAAATCCTCCATTAAATAAAACTATGTGGACTATATGGATTTTGATGCGCTGAACTCAAATCCGTTGTCGGTTTTTTTCCATCAGATCGGGATTTTTTTTATAGGCGTGGCAAATTTTTCCCCCTAAATTAGTCAGCTACGGAGACTTATTTCATCCTAACTCGAGAACCAGTCATCCGCTTTTCAAAAATAAGACACCAAAAAATGTGTAACAAAATTGTATTTATTTCAGTGGAATAAATTTTCTATCTCTATAAATTTCTCTATCTCTTATCGTTTTGGAGTTATTTAGAAATTAATGGAGAAAAAAAATTTTTCGTGCAAAATTCGTAATATTTTTCAATTTAAAAATGGAATTAAAAAAAATATAAGGCATATATTCAACATTTTAAACTTTTTTCTGAGAGCTACTTATCTTGGAAATAAAGCCATAACCCATAAAAAACGGTTAAAAAATGTGGATTTTATATTCAATTTACCGGAGGTACCCAATATTGTAATGCAACCAGCCTTACATATGATATATGTAACATTTCGTTAGGTGAGCAGGTAATGGAACTAAAGTACAACGGTATTTTACATAGTTCTTGGAATTAATATTAAAAACAGTATTTTTCAATTACCTGTGATTTCAATTTAAGAACATTAGGGTATATTCTGGTATTTATTGTATATATAAAAGCTAATGGGCAATAAGTAAGTCACTTTTAATTTGAACAACAACAGTAAATAGATCTTATAGTGTACTTTGTTATTGTGTAAAGAAATAAAGCAATTAAAGAATCCACAACCGCTTTCATATTACAAAATGTCAAGGATTTGTAACAAATCTCTAAATTTTTTTTGTTACATTTGTGGAAATCTAACTTTAAGTTCTCACCGAGAGACAATATCTTCCAAGGTTAAAGATGCTTATCGCCGTTATTTTGGGTTTCCTATCGATGATAGAGATAAAAATTGGCTGCCGAAAATATGTTGTAGTAGCTGTGGTAAGTCTTTAAGAGGTTGGTTAAAAGGAAGTCATAAGTCTTTATGAAGCCGTTTATGAAGCCAGCGATTTGGAGTGAACCACAAAATCATCAAAATGATTGCTACTTTTGCCATACTAAAACACGTGGGTTTACGAAAAAAACAAAAAATAAAGTTACATATCAAAATACTTAATGCGTCAAACGACCAGTTTTCCAGTTTACAAGTAAATTTTTACCTCCATTGACTCCTACAGACGATGAAGAAGATGGGCTTTCTGCAGCAACTGAATCCACTTACGCCAGCATTGGTGTTTTTTCGCATTCATTTGGAAGTCCAACGAGTACACCTTATTTTCCGAATTAAACTGATATGAATAACTTAGTTCGTAAATTAGGGCTTTTAAAAAACAAGTCTGAGCTTCTTGCATCCCAATGAAAAGAATGGAGTTTGGTGCAAACGGACGTTAACATCTTATACTCGTATAAAGAACAACCTTTTTTGATATATTTCAGCAAAGGTTTGGTATTTTGTGATAATGCTGATGGACTTTTGCGACAACTGTGTTTCAGTCATAAATCTGAGGATTGGAGGCTTTTTATTGATTCATCCAAGACAAGTTTGAAAGCGTTTTACTTCACAATGGCAACAAATTGCCATTGCACAGAGGAGTATTTGACCTCAAAAGCTGACCAAAAAGGCAAAACTGAATTTTAAGAAATCTTAAAAACTAAGTACGCACCTCGACAGAGGAGTGAAGTCAGGAAAGTGAAGAAAATTATATGAGATTTAAATGTTTTTTTCGGTTTTTGGATGTTTATTTGTTATTTTTTTTGCGGCCAAACGAATAAAGGTTAAACTATAATTTTTTTCGCTGAAAGGTTTGATCAAAAGTTATTTAAAAAAGTAAAAAAAAATTGAAATATGTTGAATATTCATGTTGAAACAATTCGTACAAAAGGTAAAAAAAAAAAAAATATGCACTTTTTTTGCAAACAAATAAAAAGAAGAGGTTTTTGAAAGTGAGGTTAGCATCTACGAATTATGTTTGATACCACAATAAAATTTGGAATCTCTAATTTTAGAAACAAAAAAAAAAGTTTGCGCAAGTTTGCGCCATTACTTTTGATGATTTTTTTAAATTTTCACATTTCTTCCATTTTTGCTCATCGGGCACATTTATATATACATATGTACATTTATATCGTCATAAACTTTTATGTATTTTTTTTATTGATTTAAACTGTTATTCACATCACTTTTAACACTTAACAATGTTAATACCTGCCTATAATTATAAATTTGAAAATTTCTTTATTACCCATAATAGTTAAATATAAGGGAATGTCCTACAGACTTTATATGTTAAAAAAATAAATATACGTACCTTATAAGAAAAATTATTAAAAGCATTTATCACAAAAATAAGTTTTAAAAAAATAAATTCAGGTAAAAACCAAAAAAAAATACATGGGCACCCAGTTATCAGACTACCATCCAATTAACGCATAAGAGCATGCGCTTGAAAATACTTATAAAGGGTTATTGCACACAATCTTTATCAAAACCGTTTTGTAACTTCGAGAGTCAACATGGAACAAGTTTTCACAAGATTACAGCTATTCCAAATAGTGATAAAATCTAATGCTGGAACCATTGACGAGAAATTGGATTTTTTGGTCAGAAAATTGAGCAAAATGTCAAGGGGATGGGGACATATTAGCACTGAAGCAGTGTTTAAAAAATTTTAAAAATTGTTTCAAAAGATATTGGCTTTTGGCACAACGTAAAGAGGACCGCTTTTTAAGCACAAACGCTAAATGGCTGGAAGGAACTGTAATAATACCAGTATTTGGCAGTTCGTCTTCAGGACGACCACGAAAAAATTTAATGCAGCTAGTGAAAGAACAATGCGAAGAAAAACGGAAGAAGTTCGTAACCAATTAACAACAGAGGAGATCACATTTGCTGCATCCATGAGTCAAAGAGCACCGGGACATAATGATGCGGCTAAATTAATAATGGATATAACGAGATCCCCAAGAAAAGCAAGAACTTGCAAGCAATCATTAACAACTTCTGAAGTCAACCCTGTGAATAAAGGAAAGGAGCTTTGGCACTCTTTGTAAATGCAGAGCTCACGAAAAAGCAATATGAAATTTTATACAATGCCAATAAAAATGTGTATCCATGTTACTCATTACTCATGCAAAAAAAAAATGTCCCAATGAAGATGCCACAACCGTTAGTGAAACCCATTTAATTTTTAATAACTTCGAATAGTTAATAGATAGAAAAGAAATGTCTTTGGTTAGTTTAAGCAGAATTTTTCGGTGCATCTTCTGATTCTCCTCCTAATAAAATCGGAGAACCCGTTTACAAGTTATGATTAAATATATTAGGCAACCCAATAATTTAGGGGTGAAATATGACACGCCTTCAAAATTAAATCCTTACGTACTAGAGAAAAACGGAAAACAGATTTGAATTAAGGGCATCAAAATCCATATAGCCCACATACTTTTATTTCTAGGAGAGACAAAAATTTTTTTTTGCGCAGTGTACTTTTGTTGCGCAGTGTAATTTTTTCAAAATCTGCTTCTAGATTTCTTATATCATACTACAACTAAAACTATCAAAAAAACAGAACTTTTAATTCAAAAAACACGTTTAATAATTTTGGCCAGCTTTTCAGGCCAAATACTCCTCTGTGCATCGGTCCCACTCGCGTATGCAAGAAATATGAAAGAAAACTATTGCAGCATGAATATGAAACTACCAAAAATTTTTATATTCCCATTGCTCATGGAATGTGCAAATTTGAAAGTCCTAGCAATGTTAAATTGATTTCAAAGTGGATATACTAAGTTTTGTTGCTTTTTATGTGAATAGGATAGCCGCGCAAAAGAAAAGCACAACAATGTTGAAATTTGGCCAAAAAGTGTAAATTTTATTCCAGGAGAAAAAAAATGTAGCAGAAGAGCCTTTAAATCAAGAAGAACAAAATCTTCTGCATCCACTTCATATAAAGCTAGGCCTAATGAAAAATTTTGTCAAAGCAATGAACAAGGACGTTGAAGGCTTTCTATTCATTAAGACCAAATTTCCTAGAATCAGAGATGCTAAGGTAAAAGAAGGCATATTTTTAGGTCCACAAGACTGAGCATGGACAGATTAAGCTACTTTTTTATTTTAAAAATGCTTCCTAAAAAAAATTAATAATTTTTAACAAAAACTATGTGTTATTTTAAATAAAATAGTCTGTAAATATTTTGATTTTTTATTGTATTTTGAAGTTATCTACGGGTGACGACAGGGTGGGTGCTTAAAACGAGGCGTTGATACAAAATTACAATCTGGCATATTTTGTTGGTTGTATTTTTTTTTGTTGTACGAAAATAGATAGAAGTAAAAAGTTGTCATTCATTGATGCTACAAGGCGCTTTAGTGCGCCCACTCTGACGTTGCTGCATTACACATATTTGGTCAATATTGGGTACCTGCGGTAAATTTACAATAAAATCCACATTTTTTAACCGATTTTTATGGTTTATGGCTTTTTTTATTTCCAAGATAGGTAGCTCTCAGAAAAAAGTTTAAAATGTTGAATATTTGCCTTATATTTTTTTTAATTCCATTTTTAAATTGAAAAATATTACGCATTTTGCACGAAAAAATTTTTTTTCTCAATTAATTTCTAAATAACTCCAAAACGATAAGAGATAGAGAAAAATTTTATTCCACTGAAATAAATACAATTTTGGTGTTTTATTTTTGAAAATCGGATGACTGGTTTTCGAGTTAGGATGAAATAAGTCTCCGTACCTGACTAATTTAGGGAGAAAATTTGCCACGCCCATAAAAACAATCCCGATCTGATGGAAAAAACCGACAACGGGTTTGAGTTCAGCGCGTCCAAATCCATATAGTCAACATAGTTTTATTAAATGGGAAGACAAAAAATGATTTTTTGCAGAGCAGTGTAATTATCCAATCCAGGTAATCTGTAGATTGATAAGGCAATATAAAAATAGGAAAAATAGTAGCTCAAGATTGATGACTGAACCTAAAATTTATAAATCATTAACTTATGTCCCTCTTTTATCTGAAAAATTGAAAAACTCAAAAATTTATGACTCTAAAAAAAAAATATATAATGGCCCAAAAAAACATAAAACACGTTAGGTAGACTATTTAGTAAGACAAAGGATAAAATAGATAAATTTGAGATGTCTAATTTAGTTTATAAAATACCATGTAATGGTAATGATACTGAGAGTTGTGACAAGGTTTATGTAGGAACGACGCAAAACAAACTAAAAACTAGAATTGCTGGACATAGATCTGATCAGAAATACAGGAACACTACATTGACACAAAAGACAGCATTATCATTACATTGCGCTAATTCTAATCATTATCCAGATTTCAATCATACATTAATTTTAAACAAAGAAAACAATTACAGACGCAGGAATATGTTAGAAATGTTACAAATTATTAAAGAACCACCTACACAGCGAATTAACTATAAGACTGATACAGCAAATGTTGCCCAAAATTATAGATATTTAGTTGATAAGATATGAAAACGGTAGTCTTAGTATTTGTTTTTAGTATTTGTTATTTTTTGTAAATTATTACTATGTATATAATATGTAAATGAATTATTTTCGTTTGTTTTGTATATTTCAAAAATTGTTTATTTTGAAAAAATATTTTCCCGCCTTTTTTACAAAATAGTTTTGTCAATTTGTAATTGTTTTGAGTTTGTTTTTTGTTCATATAATTTGTATACATATTTACCCTGAAGAAGCTACCAGAGTCTGACTTCGGTTATCCGAAAAAAAATAACTCAAATATTTACTTATCTTTTTCGGTTATAAGTATAACCATGCATTTATCACAGAAAATAGCTACTCGTACATGCATGAATTGCTACGGTTACGAGTATATTTATTACTTATTTTCAAAAATACTCTCTATACATACGTATTATTCGGATATACATGTGCGAAAACAAATTACTTATAAGTATTGGCAAAATACTTATAAATACTTAAAAGTATTGCGACATACTTATAAGTACTTTTGAACAAAAAAACAAGTAAAAAACAAGTAAAAGTGCTTTATTCTGCTCTTTCATTTTTTATCAAACAAAAAGAAAATTGGTCAGGGTTGGAACTATTTGTATAGTAAATATATATAACAATATAATTTATATTGCTTATTAATTTAAATAAACAACGAGCTAACACATAATAATAAAATGTTTTCTTTAAATGAAAATAAATAATAAATATATTATTTATTTTTAGTATTAAGAAACGCAACTGTTATATTTGAAATTTGTATGGCTTATCAACTTAAAAAAAATTATTTTGATATAAAAGCAGATAAAGATAAGTAAAAATTAAAGAAAATAAAAGTGAAAATTTAGTTGAATTGATACTGGCAATAGATATTTAACAATGTATTTTTTATTTTGATTTACTATTTATATAATTACGTATGTATTTATATAATTACGTATGCTTTTGGTTTTATGCATATCATTATTCTTTTCTTTACTTTTATAAAAAGTTATGTTTGTTTAACCATAGAAGATATCAGAAACATATATATTTAAATTATAACTATTAAATAATAATATAAAATATATAATCTATTTATACAGTTTTAAATGTAAGCTAAGGATCTTTATAACAAAAGCATTGTCTATTATTAATTCTTTTCATTTTTGTTGCGTTGTTTCGTAAGAAATTTACCTTGCAAAAATTGTTCTTTATTTGAATTTAAAAAAAGTTAATAAGAAAAACAATAAACAACAAATATATCTGTTAAAACTAATAAATATATCTTAATATAAGATTTATTTTATTTTTTATAAATTTAAAATAAATCCCACATGCTCGCTGGGCATTGCTAAAAAAAACGCATGTCGTTGTTTCATCAACCTTTAAATTAAAAATCATAAAAAAATGTCTCTGTCGATAATTCATCTAGCAACCAGGGATGCCAGTTTAATTAAACTGGATTTTTTTATGGTATAAATTTTTTTCATTTTGTGCATTTGTTTGCTTTGTTATGTTTAAGTTTTTGTAGAACAATATTTTTAGTGGTAAAACACAAAGTTAAAATAATTCGCCAATAAACATTTTAAATAAAAATCATATTTCCATTTAAGCGTCTTATTTTTTTATAAAAGTTACATGTTAAATAGTTTATCATATAAACTTGAAACATGAATTTATAGTAGATAACTTTTAATGTCAATGAAAATATTTTACATAAAAAAGAAAACAAACGCTGTAAGGAAATATGTAGAAATGCCTTCAATTTTGATATCTTAAGCCATATATTCTAAATAAAAGTTAAGTCAGGACATATATTCCAATTATATCAATACTTATATAGGAAATTAATTATGATTCGAATAAATTACCAAAGTAGTGGCATATACTTTGACTTAGTAACACTTTTCTTTAAATATTGATGTAAACAAAACTGTATTTTGGATATTTTCAAATACTAATTAAATAATATATAAAAATTACTATATATAAAAAAAATTATTTAATATATTAATTGGTAAATTATATTCATTTACTACCATTTGATTATTGTTTTTATTTTTTAAATATAAATGTTAGTATTTAGAAAAATTATGTGCAAAAATGCAAGTTTTTGGTAGATTTTAGTGCATTTTTTGACAAATTTGTTAGGAGTAATATTTTTTGTGGCATCCGTGCTAGCAACTACGGCTGCTAAGCCGTAAACATAAAAAACAACAAATAGATGTTTAACAATAATATTTACGTATGTGTGCGTTTGTACTATAACGGTTGTGCTGTTTTCATAACCCAAGCAAGTGCATTTTTACTAAATCAAAACGCATGCAAAATTTCTACTTGATGCTCTCGCTTGAATTGTAAAAACGGTTACTCATTTTACTCGCTTTTTTTTTACGGATAATCGATAACACTTAAGTACTTAAGTCCAATTTGTTGTACTGTGTACAATATAGAGTATTTATGCGAAAAATACTTAGATTTCGGTTACTTGTATATACTTATGCCGAACATCAAACGAGTATGTACGGATAGAGTAATTTTTTTAGCTGTAACCGTACGCACTTATACATGTTTTGCTAATATTTAATACTCAATGTATATCCGAAGTTGTAATCGTTGTCATTCACTGGAAGCTACCCATTGTTTGGTAGCGAAATATTGGTTAATAAACAATTTTTTATAAAAAAACAAACAAGTGATCTCAAGCTTTAATAAAAATCAAATATAATAAAATAAATTTTTTTATACCGCCACCAAAAAAATGGTGGGGGTATATTCATTTTGTCATTCCGTTTGTAACACATCGAAATATCCATTATAGACCCCATAAAGTATATATATTCTGAATCAGGGTTTGATTTGATGACGATCTAGCTATGCCCGTCCGTCTGTTGAAAGCACGATAGAGGTCGCACCGAAAAAGCTAGGGGGCTCACATTTTGCCAGAATCTTTCTTACAGACAAGGTTTGTATTGAAAATGGGCTAAATCGGAATATTAGGAAGTGAGTTATAGCTCGTAATGCAAAAGTAGGTCGAAAAAACCGTGTCCTTCGAACATCGAATAAAATGGAATTGTGTCCAAACGTACAGTCATGAAACTTCGAATATATGTTTCTCGAGTCAAAACAATATCTCTCCCCAAAAATTGCTTACATCTATGCATTTGGAAAGGAGTTATAGATAAAAATGTACGAAAATTTATACCGCGCAGTGTATTTTTCAGTATATTTTAAATTTTAAACCTAATAAAACGGACAAAATTAGATGTAAGATTCTGAAATTTAGAACGACCAATTTTCACGTTATCTACCGTTAATGAAATTTAAAAGCTCATAAAACCGACAAAATTAGAGGTATGATGATAAAATTTGCTTCGTATATCCTTCTAGTCAATGTCATTGAGTTTGTTTTTTGTTCATATAATTTGTATACATATTTACCCTGAAGAAGCTACCCATTGTTTGGTAGCGAAATATTGGTTAATAAACAATTTTTTATAAAAAAACAAACAAGTGATCTCAAGCTTAAATAAAAATCAAATATAATAAAAAAATTGTTTTTTTATACCGCCACCAAAAAAATGGTGGGGGTATATTCATTTTGTCATTCCGTTTGTAACACATCGAAATATCTATTATAGACCCCATAAAGTATATATATTCTGAATCAGGGTTTGATTTGATGACGATCTAGCTATGCCCGTCCGTCTGTTGAAAGCACGATAGAGGTCGCACCGAAAAAGCTAGGGGGCTCAAATTTTGCCAGAATCTTTCTTACAGACAAGGTTTGTATTGAAAAAGGGCTAAATCGGAATGCAAAAGTAGGTCGAAAAAACCGCGTCCTTCGAACATCGAATAAAATGAAATTGTGTCCAAACGTAGTCATGAAACTTCGAATATATGTTTCTCGAGTCAAAACAATATCTCTCCCCAAAAATTGCTTACATCTATGCATTAGGAAAGGAGTTATAGATAAAAATGTACGAAGATTTATACGGCGCAGTGTATTTTTCAGTATATTTTAAATTTTAAACCTAATAAAACGGACAAAATTAGATGTAAGATTCTGAAATTTTGCACACTTGGCTTTTTGGTGAGAGGCTTTTCTGTAACCGAAAATCAATGTGCCACGCCCACTTTTACGCCCACCTCCCATATAACGTTTTACCTAAAATTCATATAATTTCTCTATTAATAAAGATTTGGGAATAAAAAAGAACTATATTGAAACATCTAAGTTGAACTCATTAGCAAAAACAACTTTGACACGCCTACTATAACGCCAACTTTTCATGTTATCTACCGTCAATGAAATTTAAAAGCTCATAAAACCGCCAAAATTAGAGGTATGATGATAAAATTTGCTACGTATGTCATTACTGCGCCAGAAAATTAAGTTGCCACGCCTACTTTTACGCCCACATCCCATATAACGTTTTACCTAAAATTCATATAATTTCTCTATTAATAAAGATTTTGGAATAATAAAGGACTATATTGAAACATTTAAGTTGTACTCATTAGCAAGAACAACTTTGACACTCCTACTATAACGACCACTTTTCACGTTATCTACCGTTAATGAAATTTAAAAGCTCATAAAACCGACAAAATTAGAGGTATGAGGATAAAATTTGCTTCGTATATCCTTCTAGTCAATGTCATTACTGTGCCAGAAAATTAAGTTGCCACGCCTACTTTTACGCCCACCTCCCATATAACGTTTTACCTAAAATTCATATAATTTCTCTATTAATAAAGATTTTGGAATAATAAAGGACTATATTGAAACATGTAAGTTGTACTCATTAGCAAAAACAACTTTGACACGCCTACTATAACGCCAACTTTTCACGTTATCTACCGTCAATGAAATTTAAAAGCTCATAAAACCGCCAAAATTAGAGGTATGATGATAAAATTTGCTACGTATGTCATTACTGCGCCAGAAAATTAAGTTGCCACGCCCACTTTTACGCCTACCTCCCATATATCGTTTTACCTTAAATTCATATAATTTCTCTATTAATAAAGATTTTGGAATAATAAAGGACTATATTGAAATACCTAAGTTGTACTCATAAGCAAAAACAACTTTGACACGCCTACTATAACGCCCACTTTTCACGTTATCTACCGTTAATGAAATTTAAAAGCTCATAAAACCGACAAAATTATACGTATGATGATTTGCTACATATATCCTTCTTATCAATGTAATTGTTGTGCCAAAAAGTTTAGGTGACACGCCCACTTTAACGCCTACCTCTCATTAAACGGCTTATCTTAAATTCATGTAATTTCTCTATTGACAAAGTTTTTGGAAGAATTAAGGACTATATTGAAATATCTTAGTTGTATTTATTAGCAGAAACTTTATTGACACACCTATTTTAACGCGCACTTTCACTAAAAGACTTAATTTACGAAAACATTTTACTATCATATCGAAGTTATTAAGGGTGGTTAAATTTGAAGGACCGATGTTGATTTTGAATAAAACACAAATTATTTAAGAAATTATTATTATTTCTTTTTATAATGATAATATTTGTATGGTTCAATTATGTACTTATTTAACAAAATATCGGCCAAATGGCCCCCCATTCTTGGCGCCACTCCTCTATCTGATGGTCCAAATTTTCAATGACAATATTGATGCTCAATTGTTGGACATGATGATGAGTCGAGTTTGACTGCTCTTTTGCCACACTATCGCAAAAAAACAGCAATGGTTCCAATTCATCGAACTTAGAAGGCATTCACAGATTTTCTAGCATTTTATATAGACCTCTTTTGCAGAAATTTAAATGTTTTTTACAATTCTCCCTATTGTGGACGAATTTGAACGATTATGTTGATCAAAAAAATTACGAAGTGCACAAAATGCATTTTGATTTGAACGCCCATTTTTATAAAAAACCTGAATAACTTTAAAGCGTTGCTCATTTGCGTATCTTTCCACGGATCAAATTGAGTAAGTTTGAGATTGAGAAATGTCAAATGAAATGCAGAAAACAAATTTAAAGACGAGGTTTAGTTTACCTCCAACATGGGCCCTTAAAATTTAACCACCCTCTACAAAGAAAGTGATACATATTTTATTAAAAAGAGATTATTCCATAGCGATTAACAAAATAATAAATATTGTGCTTTAAATATACACAAAATTGGTGGTGGGTATAAAAGATTCGGCACAGCCGAATATAGTGCTCTTACTTGTTTTTATTTAATTCGTTTGCAATACAAATTTTATTTTTAAAATTTTCCGTTTTTCATTCCTCTCACAAATTAAAAATATTTCATTCCAAGCAAAATAGAATCAAAAACAAATAATTCTTTTCAAAAATTCCGTATTTTTATTTGTTTTTGTTTGTGGTATGAAAAAAATCTTAACATTAAATAATGTACAGTAGCAGCCATAATAATTTAAACAACACACAATGCAACAGATTGGATTTTGCTTATATGTATATAAGTAGCTGTATCGTATATAAATATTATATTTTATATATATGTACATATATAATATTTTTATGATCACAAATTTAATTATTATTGATTTAAAGATGCGGGCAAGAAAAACAACTTTATAGGTCTAATAAAATAATTAGGCATTTATATAAAAAGGTAAAATCTTAAAAGGATATAAGTTATAGCAAAATACATAGAGACCTGAAAATGTAAACAGAAAATTCATTATATTCCTATTTTTTTTTTTACTCAGTAAAGTAAAAATCCTTGTTTGCCTTAAATTGAAATTCGGTATAAAAGCTACTTTATATATAAGCATATGTCAAGCGCCTATAGGTAAAAAGTTGTATGTCACACTGTAACCAATGCCTCTTTTAACAACAACAATACCAAAAAAACAAATAGCATCAATAAGAAGTTATATGTGAAAATCATCCCTTGCAACGAATACAAGACAAAAATTTTTTGGCGCCACATAGAAAAAATGTCTGTATAAAAAAATATGTAATACAGTCGGATTTGGTTAAGCTGCCGCCGTTTAATTGAAGAAATCACTTAACTAAAATTAAATATTTTTAATTTAAGAAAATATTTTTGTAAGAAAATGAGTTCGCTTAAGGGAAAATCAGTTTTACAGCTTTTTTGTTTTTAAAGCTACAAAGTTCAAAAAAGCAAACACTGCTTAGTAGGAAAAATTTATCATTATTAGATAGGTATACGACGAAATACAATGCTACAGCAACATTTTCTATTAATTTGTTTTAAAACAATATAAAAAGTAGACAATCTATTTAACCAAAATTTTTTATTAATGAACATCTTGCATGAGCCAAAAAAAATAAATCCTTCAATTATCAATTTCCCTTACTCGAATCCGACTGTATAACGTAATGTTTGTAAGTATGATGTTTGTGTACTTAAGGCGTGCAACTGTTGCACTATACAACATAGCAACATGTGTCACATAATGCAACTGCTAATTCATGCAATGCCGAAAATGCATGTTTGACAAAGACATATAAATACAGTGTATTATTAGTTTAATTAAATCTGTACATAGTTCTAACAGTGATATTGCATACATGAGCATAGAAAATGAGAAAGTCAACACATGCGACACGTGTGACATATGCAGCACATGTTTTTTATAGTGCATTTTAATCATTGCAATAGAACATTATATGCAATAAAATCAGAAAATTATTTAATATAATTGTAGTTACATACTTTAAGGAAATTTCTTTTAAGGATTTATTTAGAAAATATTTATATAAAGTCAATTTGTTTTGTGTCGGGTTTGGCTGTTTTTTTTTTGGGTTTTGGGTTTGCCTTTATTTTTCACAAAATATAACGCTCGTCCTGCTCATTAAATATTTTATTTGGTGCCTTCCTGCCTTTGTTATGAACCCGATTTTCATGTATGAAACGCTCAATGATTTTTTGGACCGTAGAAGAATTCGTGTTAACCATTTCAGCTATTTTTCGCTGTGAGTGGCCATTTTTTAAATGGTTTAAAACCAATTCTCTTTGCTCTAAAGTAGTACGCGGACTCATTTGAATTTTTGTAACTTGACACTCCAAGGAACGATTCTAAACTAACAATTCAACAAAAAACATTGCTAGAATTAAAAATACGAAAAACAAAGCTGCACTGAAGTACCGTTACAGTAAGAATTTACTGCATAAAATAAGCTGTGAGATGAAAAAATAGTGTTTTTTTTGTTTTCAGACTTTTGAGAGCTAAAAATAACTGTTTTTGCAAAAAATGTTTTGTTTTTAAAAAACAGCGTTTTCTCTTTTAAATAAAACCAAATTCTTTTTCAAGTTACCGTTAGTTGTGCTTCTATAGAGCTCTAAAAACAAAATATTTCAAAGAAAGACATGGTATTAAACACAACAGCGTACAACAGCTTGCCTAAGTTGCAATGACATGCTAAGACAGTATGTTTGAGTTGGCATAACATGTTATAACACCCTGTTTAAATATGTGTGTGAAGATAAATTTGAAATTTGAAACCCTAGACACAAACCTAATAAGTTAACAGAGCTATGTTAACTACTGAACAGAACTAATGTTATTACTCTAAATTTAGTTGCTTTTTATAATTAAAGATATTTTTATATAGGAATATTCCAAAAAAAAACAAAAACTGAATTTATCGCACACACCTCTGAAGCAAGCAATGATTAAAAATATTTAATATAATATTTTTTAGGTGAAAATAATAACACATTTATAAGGAGTGTTTTTTGAATAAAATATTTATCTTTTTTCGGATATACAAAGTTGGCACACAATACCACTATGTGGAAAGTATAGCCAGAGGCTATACGGAATTACACTTCCGTAATGTGGTAGCAATGGCCCCTGGCTATACTTTCCATATAGTGGTATTGCGTGCCGTCTCTATATTTGCCCACAATTACCAAAATCCCTCACAGAAATTTCATATGAAAAATATCAATTTTCAAACATTTTTTAAAAACTTCACAAAATCAATTCAGGAATTCCACTTCCATAATGTGGTAGCAATGGCCCCTTGCTATGCTATCCATGTAGTGGTATTGCGTGCCGTGTCCATATTTACCCACAATGACCAAAATCCCTCACAGAAATTTCATATTAAAAATATCAATTTTCAAACATTTTTTAAAAACTTCACAAAATCAATTCAGGAATTCTACTTCCATAATGCGGAAGCAATGGCCCCTGGCTATGCTTTCCATATAGTGGTATTGCGTGCCGTCTCCATATTTGCCCACAATGACCAAAATCCCTCACAGAATTTCATATGAGAAAATAAATTTTCAAACATTTTTTTAAAACTTCACAAAATCAATTTAGGAATTCCACATCCATAGTGTGGTAGTAATGGCCTCTGGCTATACTTTCCACATAGTGGTATTGTGTGCCAACTTTGTATATCCGAAAAAAGATAAATATTTTATTCAAAAAACACTCTTTATAAATGTGTTATTATTTTCACCTAAAAAATATTATATTAAATATTTTTAATCATTGCTTGCTTCAGAGGTGTGTGCGATAAATTCAGTTTTTGTTTTTTTTTTTTTTTGAATATTCCTATATAAAAATATCTTTAATTATAAAAAACAACTAAATTTAGAGTAATAACATTATCTGTTAAGTAGTTAACATAGCTCTGTTAACTTTTTAGGTTTGTGTCTAGGGTTTCAAATTTCAAATTTATCTTCACACACATGTTTTAATTCGCATGGCATAGCAAAGCATGAAATCTTTGAAAATGACATTTTTACAGAAAATGTTGAATTGTGCAGGAGTTTATTGTGTACCGCTTATCAGTTTAAAAAACCAACACACAATAAGAAAGTATTCCGTTTATGAATGCAAGAAATACAAAAACAAAACCTACATATGAAACATTGTTTCTGTCGGCACAAAATATTCGTAATAAAATTGTGTATGCATTTAGGTATGTATGCTGCAAAAAATTAAAAAAAAAAGTTGCCACAAGGGAAAAAAGTCTGTAATAAAATTTTTAACAATAAATTCAAATAGGATTATTATCATAAAATCCTAAAAGGTAATATCTGTGGTTTTCATGGGCAACCGCGTATGTTAATTTTTTATGATTTTGAGTTAATAATGTCATATTGTTTGGTTTTAAACGCCCTTTACTTGGTTCTAAAAATGTCTGAAGTAAGATGAACCCTTTCCGATTTTTTTAATTGCATAACAACGTAACTTCTATATATGTATATTCAAAAAGCGTTCAGCACTTACGCAATATGTTGACTTGCGTGTGCTTAATGGCAAATTATTTCATTTTTTAGAAAAACACACAACCACATACGCTATTATTTCTGAACACATTTAAAAGTAATTTTTGATAATTTTTCAGTTTACTAGAAGTGTGTACTACCTACCTGTGTATGTTTATCTGCACACACTTTTAGTTTTCGTACCACTTCGTTTATTTTCGTATTCGCTATGATATAATTTTAAAAGGATATTTGTCTGCAATTTTTATAAGAAAATTTTAAGATCGCTATTGACATGAAAGGTAAAAAAAAGTTTAAAAAGTTCAATACCCGTTGTTTTATATAAAAGGTTTTATGGCTCTCCTGAAAAATTTGATTTTAAGACATACCATGCCCATGACAACCACAGATATAATTATATTTAATCCGAATTGCTTTTTTGAAACCCGTTTATACTTATGTTTTTTATCACTAATTAGACATACATACAATAATTCTTTAAAATTTCATATTGCCTGGTGTTCAATACTAAATGAAATTGCCTTTAACGTATGTATTTAATATGTGTAACAAAAATTTGGGGAAAAACAAAAAGTTGGAAAAACTAAAAATTAAAGTCTTTAAGATATTTTCTGGTGTTTAATACTAAATGAAATTGCCTTTAACGTATGTATTTAATATGTGTAACAAAAATTTGGGGAGAAACAAAAAGTTGGAAAAACTAAAAATTAAAGTCTTTAAAATATTTTCTTTAATTCCTAAAATGTTGAAATTGTCCCCATTAACACAACAAAAATAATAAACTACAATGGCAACGTTGCTAACTTTTCTTCAAGGAAAATAAAAATTAAATTTGTGAATCGATTTTTTTTTAATTTTTCGATTATGTTCTTTGAATGAATGATTCTTGTAAGGAATTTAAAATTAAAATTGTGGAGAAATTTATTTTAAATTTTTTTAAATTTCATTTGTCTCGCAAATATTATTTTTAAAATTCAGAAAACAAAAAGAATTATTCGTCACAATGTGGAAAATTTAATTCATTCGAATTAATATCATTCACAAAAAATATCTATTCGAATGATTTGCGTACTATGGCAGTAATGCATGTGCCTAGTAAGTACTAAGTGGAAAAGGCAATGGCTTTTTTTTTATGCACAACATTTTTAAAATTTTTTTAAACACTTCAAAATCGGAAAAATAAAAATTTCTAAAATAATACGATTTATAAGAAAGCAATATTAAAGTAAAAATTCTAAAAATAGCGCTTTCGATAATAAAGCGTATCAAATGAAAAACGTTTATTTCTTTCATTAAAAAAAATTGTAAATTTTTACCAAAAACAATATTGAAATCTATCTCATAGTGAAAACAATACATTTTGGTGGGGCCAGCAAACAGTCAACAAATAAAGAACAATTAAGTGTTATAGAAAATTATAACTTACTTTGTTAAATCTTGCTAAATCATTGATGAGACACATTGGAGTTTTTTCCCTTGTATTTTTAACAGATTTTTCAGCCATATTACTATTCAAATTTACCGCAGAATGTGTATTATTATTTGCTGAAAATAAAACAAAAAACATGAAATATAAATTAAAGTTTGTGACTTAAATATAAGCATGTATGTTAGAGTTGTACTAATGATATAATAATTTTTAAAGTTTTAAAAAAGTATAATATTTATTGAGAAACTAGCTTGTGCCCGCGACTTCGTCTGCGTAGTTATCGGGATAAAAGCTAGACTTAGTATTAACAACAAAACAAAAAATATTTACAACATAAACAACCCGTTTAGGAAGTGTGATGATGAGTTTGCCAACGACTTCGTGATAAAAAGTAGCCTATATGTTAATCTAGGTTGTTATTTATCTATGCGCCGAATTTCATTTGGTCCCAATCAGCCGTTTTAGCGTGATTGAGTAGCAAATATCCAAACATACAAACATTTACATTTATTATATTAGTAGGATAAATGCTAAATTTTAAAATGAATTAACTAAATTGAGTTTATATTAATTTTATTGTAGCTAATAGTTATTTGTATCTACAGAATTACATAAATTAACACTTGTAAAATTTATTTTTAAAAATATATGCAAATATTACATGCAGCGAAAAGTGCACTGTGAATCATTTCACGAGAAGGCAATATAAAATTCATACATAACTTTCGAATGAATTATAATTTATATAAAAATTTTAACTTTTTATTTAGGCTCTACGAAAAGCCCCCAATGAAATAACGCCTAAACGAGAAATGAAATATTCTCCAAATTTTTTTCATACATTTTTGGGTGTTATTTCATATGAAATAACTTCGAATTTTTTTGGGCCGTTTTTCATTTTTTTTTTATATTATTTCATTTCTCATTTGGGGTTTTCAAATTATGAAATAATCTCCAATGAAATAACACCCAAGAAATTTTTAAAATTCGGGGCTTGTTTCATAGCGTGTATAATTTGGGTGATATTTCATTTTGTATTCAGAGGTTATTGCATTTTTAAAGCTTTTGGTTTTGGGGGTGTTTGTAAATAAATTATATAAAAATAGGCCTTTTACAATAAAACTTTTAGCCTGTGAATATATTACAATATCTTTTCAAATACATAAATGATAACGTTCTGGATTTGGATGGTGCGACCTTCGTGACAGACTACGAAATTAGTCTACGGATGGTTGTTGGTTCCACTTCTGCCAAGTAGTGAGGAGGTTAATAATAACAGAGTGTAACCAACTGGCAGCATTTATTCAACGTATGTTTTCTCCATCTGGATTTCATGATCAACCATTTTGTTTTTTTACCATTTCTTACGTATAATGTTTTAAGTTTATTATTTATGTATGTACATGAAAACAATTTTTTGGTAGTTGGGTTTCAAAAATAAATATATTGGAAACATTAAACAATTCTTTGTCCATACTTCTTAAAATCTCCATTACAGAAAATTACTGCCTTCTTTACAATATTGTAACTATAATAACGTCTCCCATGAGTTGGATTTTCAAGTCATTCGAAAGTTTTAGGATAGCGGATTAATATTGCTTCCATCGTATAAGGGAAAATAACTGCACTGGACTTAGTCCATTTACAAACCAAAAGTAGTCACTATTAAACGAGCTTTGTATGTTCTTTCACCAAAAAAAAAAAAATTGATTATGAATGCTGGCACACTTTCGAAGTTGCATATATCCTTATTATGAAGAAGACGCCTGCGGGCCTCCACACGATTTATATCAATAAATTTGCGATTTTGCTGTTGGTCCATATTGACTTCATAAAATCCTTAATGAATTTTGGCCATAATTTCATTTTTGTTGCTGATGGGTTTATTTTATTGGGGGTTATTTCATTTTCATCATTGGGAGTTATTTCATATGAAATAACTCCCAAATATTGGGGGTTGGTACGTTTTCGCTTTGGGGTATATTTTATTAACTTTTCGATGTTATTTCATTCCCTGTTTTTGGGTGTTATTTCCGATTTTTTGGGGTTTACTTCATTGGGGATTGTTTCCTGGGCGTTATTTCATTGGGGGGCTTTTCGTGGAGCCTTTATTTATAGAAATTTTGAAGTATTGATACCGTGGGATGAGTTTTTTTTAATTTTTTAACACATTACCTCAAAAAGTATGTCAAGTTATTTGTAAAAATATGTTTAAATGTAAAGTTAAAAAAGAAAACCTTGACGAAAAAATGTTTATGAAAAAGAAATGTTACAATATAAACATCTGCATTCGAATCGTAGCCACCTTTTTCATTTCCCGGGATCCCGAAAACTAATCGCGGGAAATCGGAAAGATTAAATAACTTAAATTCCCGGGATAAAAACTTATTTATAGCACAAAATGTTTATTTTGTTTTAACAGTAATCGCTATGGAATAATCTCTTTATACCAAAATATGTACCACTTTATTTGTATAACTTCGATATGCTTGTAAAATGTTTTCGTAAATTTAGTCTTTCAATGAAAGTGAGCGCTAAAGTAGGCGTGTCAATAAAGTTTCTGCTAATAAATACAACTCAGATATTTCAATATAGTCCTTTATTCTTCTAAAAACTTTGTCCATAGAGAAATTATATGAATTTAAGATAAACCGTTATATGGGAGATAGGCGTTAAAGTGGGCGTGCCAACTAAATTTTCTGGCATAACAATGATATTGACTAGAAGGATATCTGTAGCAGATTTCATCATCATACCTCTAATTTTTTTATTTTATGAGCGTTTAAAATTCATTAACAGTCGATAACGTCAAAAGTGGGTGTTATAGAAGGCGTGTCGAAGTTGTTTCTGCTAATGAATACAACTTAGATATTTCAATATAATCCTTAATTATTAAAAAATCTTTATTCATAGAGAAATTATATGAATTTGAGATAAAACGTTATATGGAAGATGGGCGTAAAAGTGGGCGTGAAACCTAAATTTTCTGGCATAACAATATTTAAGAAATTTTCAGGGAAAAATATTGTTTTTACTCAGAAAATATATATTCGAACTTGCATGACTCTACGTTAATATGTGTGTGAAGTTAGCTCCGTAAGTTAGCTTCGTTTTTTAAGTTTACCTAAGTTACATGGTAACTTAACATAACTCTCACTCTTTGTCTGCTACTTTAACAGAACAGTATATTTTTAGCTTAAAAACATTGTGTGCATACCAGAGTCTGACTTCGGTTATCCGAAAAAAAAATAACTCGAATATTTACTTATCTTTTTCGGTTATAAGTATAACCATGCATTTATCACAGAAAATAGCTACTCGTACATGCATGAATTGCTACGGTTACGAGTATATTTATTACTTATTTTCAAAAATACTCTCTATACATACGTATTATTCGGATATACATGTGCGAAAACAAATTACTTATAAGTATTGGCAAAATACTTATAAGTATTGGCAAAATACTTATAAGTATTGGCAAAATACTTATAAGTATTGGCAAAATACTTATAAGTATTGCGACATACTTATAAGTACTTTTGAACAAAAAAACAAGTAAAAAACAAGTAAAAGTGCTTTATTCTGCTCTTTCATTTTTTTATCAAACAAAAAGAAAATTGGTCAGGGCTGGAACTATTTGTATAGTAAATATATATAACATAATTTATATTGCTTATTATTTTAATAAGCAACGAGCTAACACATAATAATAAAATGTTTTCTTTAAATAAAAATAAATCTACTTATACTTACTTACTGTTATACCTGAAATTTGTATGGCTTATCAACTTAAAAAAAATTATTTTGATATAAAAGCAGAAAAAGATAAGTAAAACTTAAAGAAAATAAAAGTGAAAATTTAGTTGAATTGATACTGGCAATAGATATGTATTTAACAATGTATTTTTTATTTTGATTTACTATTTATATAATTACGTATGTATTTACATTGCTTTTTGTTAGGAAAAAATCTGTAAGAATTTTGACCTTAATTATTGAAAAAAAAAACACAAATTTCCAAGGAAAATCCATCATTAAGAAGGGTGCTCTTATACAGGTAGTGATGACAGCCTATCTGACCCAAATAAATTAATGCCAGAAAAAACCTGTAAATGTTTTTATGTTCGGGACCACATAATGGAACATTCATTGAAACATTTTTAAAACTTTATTTTGAAATCGAATTTGTGTTCACACAGTGAGATTTGAGAGTATGAATAATTATTACCATAAATTGTATTCAAAGTCAGATATTAACCTTTCCATCCCTGCTTTTTATGTATAAAAATCTACTTCTCATCGTGAAGTGAGAGGTTCTATTACATCACAAGTGTTGTCAACTTTAAGATTCAAAAAACATCAAAACAGGAAAAAACGTTTGATTTTTAAGAATATGCGTAAAGTTTCAAATTTTGAATTTTCGATTTTATTTATTTTATAAAATTATAAATTTCGTTATTAGAACCTTTAAGCCTAAAATTATTATAATAATAATAAATTTTAAGTTAAAGTTGTAACTTTAACTTCACAGTTGGTCATATAATCGCTACTTTAAAAATAATTACAGCTTTTGGTTTTATGCATATCATTATTCTTTTCTTTACTTTTATAAAAAATTATGTTTGTTTAACCATAGAAGATATCAGAAACATATATATTTAAATTATAACTAATAATAATATAAAATATATAATCTATTTATACAGTTTTTTAAATGTAAGCTAAGGATCTTTATAACAAAAGTATTGTCTATTATTAATTCTTATCATTTTTGTTGCGTTGTTTCGTAAGAAATTTACCTTGCAAAAATTGTTCTTTATTTGAATTTAGTATTTTTACTTCGATAAGAAAAAGAATGCACTAAAGAATTTGAGAAATCACATCGAGCACTGACTCAAATTTTTTGCGCGACAAAAATTTTAAAAAGCACAAATAATATTGCATAAAGCCAAAGTTGACAACGCTGGATAGGAACACAACAAAGAGAGTGTAATTATTTCTGTAAAATACCTGATACCCAGCAAACAAGAGCACAAATATTAAAGTATTATGCCGTGTTATACATTCTAAGCTAATATTTTAAGCTGTATAACGAGACAAATCAAAATTAAAAGGTTTTAATCAACCACTAAATAGTTATTTATAAGTAAATAAACATAATGCTGTTATCTGATTATTATTTTCCCGCAGAAAAAAACGATATGCTGTTTTTGTTTTTTGGAAAATTAATAAAGAAAAACAAACAAAAACCATATAATTGTTTCTTGACGGACTTAAAATATCTAAAAAAAGTTAATAAGAAAAACAATAACAACAAATATATCTGTTAAAACTAATAAATATATCTTAATATAAGATTTTTTTCTTTTTTATAAATTTAAAATAAATCCCACATGCTCGCTGGGCATTGCTAAAAAAATAACGCATGTCGTTGTTTCATCAACCCCTAAATTAAAAATCATAAAAAAATGTCTCTGTCCATAATTCATCTAGCAACCAGGGATGCCAGTTTAATTAAACTGGATATTTTTATGGTATAAATTTTTTTAATTTTGTGAATTTGTTTGCTTTGTTATGTTTAAGTTTTTGTAGAACAATATTTTTAGTGGTAAAACACAAAGTTCAAATAATTCGCCAATAAACATTTTAATTAAAAATCATATTTCCATTTAAGCGTCTTTTTTTATAATAGTTACATGTTAAATAGTTTATCATATAAACTTGAAACATGAATTTATAGTAGATAACTTTTAATGTCAATGAAAATATTTTACAAAATAAAGAAAACAAACGCTGTAAGGAAATATGTAGAAATGCCTTCAATTTTGATATCTTAAGCCATATATTCTAAATAAAAGTTAAGTCAGGACATATATTCCAGTACTTATATAGGAAATTAATTATGATTCGAATAAATTACCAAAGTACTGACATATACTTTTGCTTAGTAACACTTTTCTTTAAATATTGATGTAAACAAAACTGTATTTTGGATATTTTCAAATACTAATTAAATAATATATATATAAATTATTAATATATTAATGGTAAATTATATTCATTTACTACCATTTGATTATTGTTTTCATTTTTTAAATATAAATGTTAGTATTTAGAAAAATTATGTGCAAAAATTGAAGTTTTTGGTAGATTTTAGTGCATTTTTTGACAAATTTGTTAGGAATAATATTTTTTGTGGCATCCCTGCTAGCAACTACGGCTGCTAAGCCGTATACACACAAACGATCATAAAAAAACAACAAATAAATGTATAACAATAATGTTTATGTGTGTGTGCGTTTGTACCATAATGGTTGTGCTGTTTTCATAACCCAAGCAAGTACATTTTTACTAAATCAAAACGCATGCAAAATTTCTACTTGATGCTCTCGCTTGAATTGTAAAAACGGTTACTCATTTTACTCGCTTTTTTTTACGGATAATCGATAACACTTAAGTACTTAAGTCCAATTTGTTGTACTGTGTACAATATAGAGTATTTATGCGAAAAATACTTAGATTTCGGTTACTTGTATATACTTATGCCGAACATCAAACGAGTATGTACGGATAGAGTAATTTTTTTAGCTGTAACCGTACGCACTTATACATGTTTTGCTAATAATACTCAATGTATATCCGAAGTTGTAATCGTTGTCATTCCCTGGTGCATACAAATCAAAAATGTATGCGTAACAGAATGTTAATATTAAGTAAAATCTATATGAACATACATATGTATATTGCAATTTCGCACACCTTAAAAAAATTTAAAAAAATTTAAAAATTTTATAAAACAAATAAGATCGAAAAAATCATTAAATAATTTTGAAACTATGTAATCTTTATTCAGAATTTATTTCAGATCGGAGATATATGACTTTGAAAAAAATGTTAACATTTTTGCTATATGGACAATTTGAAATTTGCAAAAAAAGGCTAAATCTAGAAATTGTGCTCCAATCAGACCTTTAGTGCTCGAAAGCTATCATTCTAGAGATTTCAGAACCATATAGTCTATATTCAGAATTTATTTCAGATCGGAGATATATGACTTTGAAAAATAAAAATGTTAACATTTTTGCTATATGGACAATTTGAAATTTGCAAAAAAAGGCTAAATCTAGAAATTGTGCTCCAATCAGACCTTTAGTGCTCGAAAGATATCATTCTAGAGATTTCAGAACCATATAGTCTATATTCAGAATTTATTTCAGATCGGAGATATATGACTTTGAAAAATAAAAATGTTAACATTTTTGCTATATGGACAATTTGAAATTTGCAAAAAAAGGCTAAATCTAGAAATTGTGCTCCAATCAGACCTTTAGTGCTCGAAAGATATCATTCTAGAGATTTCAGAACCATATAGTCTATATTCAGAATTTATTTCAGATCGGAGATATATGACTTTGAAAAATAAAAATGTTAACATTTTTGCTATATGGACAATTTGAAATTTGCAAAAAAAGGCTAAATCTAGAAATTGTGCTCCAATCAGACCTTTAGTGCTCGAAAGATATCATTCTAGAGATTTCAGAACCATATAGTCTACATTCAGAATTTATTTCAGATCGGAGATATATGACTTTGAAAAATAAAAATTTTTAACATTTTTGCTATATGGACAATTTGAAATTTGCAAAAAAAGGCTAAATCTAGAAATTGTGCTCCAATCAGACCTTTAGTGCTCGAAAGCTATCATTCTAGAGATTTCAGAACCATATAGTCTATATTCAGAATTTATTTCAGATCGGAGATATATGACTTTGAAAAATAAAAATTTTTAACATTTTTGCTATATGGACAATTTGAAATTTGCAAAAAAAGGCTAAATCTAGAAATTGTGCTCCAATCAGACCTTTAGTGCTCGAAAGCTATCATTCTAGAGATTTCAGAACCATATAGTCTATATTCAGAATTTATTTCAGATCGGAGATATATGACTTTGAAAAATAAAAATTTTTAACATTTTTGCTATATGGACAATTTGAAATTTGCAAAAAAAGGCTAAATCTAGAAATTGTGCTCCAATCAGACCTTTAGTGCTCGAAAGCTATCATTCTAGAGATTTCAGAACCATATAGTCTATATTCAGAATTTATTTCAGATCGGAGATATATGACTTTGAAAAATAAAAATTTTTAACATTTTTGCTATATGGACAATTTGAAATTTGCAAAAAAAGGCTAAATCTAGAAATTGTGCTCCAATCAGACCTTTAGTGCTCGAAAGCTATCATTCTAGAGATTTCAGAACCATATAGTCTATATTCAGAATTTATTTCAGATCGGAGATATATGACTTTGAAAAATAAAAATGTTAAAGTTTTTGCTATATGGACAATTTGAAATTTGCAAAAAAAGGCTAAATCTTGAAATTGTGCTCCAATCAGACCTTTAGTGCTCGAATGCTATCATTCTAGAGATTTCAGAACCATATAGTCTATATTCAGAATTTATTTCAGATCGGAGATATATGACTTTGAAAAATAAAAATTTTTAACATTTTTGCTATATGGACAATTTGAAATTTGCAAAAAAAGGCTAAATCTAGAAATTGTGCTCCAATCAGACCTTTAGTGCTCGAAAGCTATCATTCTAGAGATTTCAGAACCATATAGTCTATATTCAGAATTTATTTCAGATCGGAGATATATGACTTTGAAAAATAAAAATTTTTAAAATTTTTGCTATATGGACAATTTGAAATTTGCAAAAAAAGGCTAAATCTAGAAATTGTGCTCCAATCAGACCTTTAGTGCTCGAAAGCTATCATTCTAGAGATTTCAGAACCATATAGTCTATATTCAGAATTTATTTCAGATCGGAGATATATGACTTTGAAAAATAAAAATGTTAAAATTTTTGCTATATGGACAATTTGAAATTTGCAAAAAAAGGCTAAATCTAGAAATTGTGCTCCAATCAGACCTTTAGTGCTCGAATGCTATCATTCTAGAGATTTCAGAACCATATAGTCTATATTCAGAATTTATTTCAGATCGGAGATATATGACTTTGAAAAATAAAAATGTTAAAATTTTTGCTATATGGACAATTTGAAATTTGCAAAAAAGGCTAAATCTAGAAATTGTGCTCCAATCAGACCTTTAGTGCTCGAATGCTATCATTCTAGAGATTTCAGAACCATATAGTCTATATTCAGAATTTATTTCAGATCGGAGATATATGACTTTGAAAAATAAAAATGTTAAAATTTTTGCTATATGGACAATTTGAAATTTGCAAATAAGGCTAAATCTAGAAATTGTGCTCCAATCAGACCTTTAGTGCTCGAATGCTATCAGTCTAGAGATTTCAGAACCATATAGTCTATATTCAGAATTTATTTCAGATCGGAGATATATGACTTTAAAAAATAAAAATTTGTAACATTTTTGCTATATGGACAATTTGAAATTTGCAAAAAAAGGCTAAATCTAGAAATTGTGCTCCAATCAGACCTTTAGTGCTCGAATGCTATCATTCTAGAGATTTCAGAACCATATAGTCTATATTCAGAATTTATTTCAGATCGGAGATATATGACTTTGAAAAATAAAAATGTTAAAATTTTTGCTATATGGACAATTTGAAATTTGCAAAAAAAGGCTAAATCTAGAAATTGTGCTCCAATCAGACCTTTAGTGCTCGAATGCTATCATTCTAGAGATTTCAGAACCATATAGTCTATATTCAGAATTTATTTCAGATCGGAGATATATGACGTTGAAAAATAAAAATTTTTAACATTTTTGCTATATGGACAATTTGAAATTTGCAAAAAAAGGCTAAATCTAGAAATTGTGCTCCAATCAGACCTTTAGTGCTCGAAAGATATCATTCTAGAGATTTCAGAACCATATAGTCTACATTCAGAATTTATTTCAGATCGGAGATATATGACTTTGAAAAATAAAAATTTTTAACATTTTTGCTATATGGACAATTTGAAATTTGCAAAAAAGGCTAAATCTAGAAATTGTGCTCCAATCAGACCTTTAGTGCTCGAATTCTAGAGATTTCAGAACCATATAGTCTATATTCAGAATTTATTTCAGATCGGAGATATATGACTTTGAAAAATAAAAATGTTAACATTTTTGCTATATGGACAATTTGAAATTTGCAAAAAAAGGCTAAATCTAGAAATTGTGCTCCAATCAGACCTTTAGTGCTCGAATGC